>BGNK01001628.1:105756-136764 GCA_003297005.1 Symbiodinium sp. clade A Y106 | reverse complement strand
GGATCCGAGGCGTATTCAACAGAATACGTTTTGAATACGTTTGAATACGACCTATCTGGGTCCGCGGCGAGAGTTCCAGGTGCACTTGAAGATAAGGAAGAAACATACGATTTACAGGCACTTTTCTGTCCATTAACCCACGCCGTCCTGCAGCTCAAGAACCCATCCCTTCCCAAAGCCGAGATTGGGAAGACAGGCGTGGGTACATGGGGGGGGGGGTACCATATATATATATATACACAGGTAGGCTTAATGTGCCATGCTTCGTCCTGCTACTGCGCAGACTCACGTCAGCTGCCCTCCGCTTCCAGCATGCCAGAGAAAAGCTTGACCACAAGAAGACTTTCACACCTATTTGGATGCGGTGCTGATCAAGAATGATCGCAAGCGATCTCGCGTGGCATGACAAGCGTGGCAAGCATGACAAGCAAGCGACATTCAGCGTTCGCTTGCCTGATGTGTGTTTGATTCGTAAGAGTTATGACATGTGTGCTTTATTCCTGAGAGTTCTGACATGCGCCTTCCCATGGTTCCACTGTTGCTTCTTGAGTGAGACTTAAAAGCTTGACCAAAACACAAGGGACGCGAGGACATCTCTCCGCCTTGAAGTGCTCCTCGCCTTTCCATCTGGTCGTTCAGACCTGGTCCAATTTCTTCGTTGTTGTGCTCGCAAGCTCAGGGCATCACCGGGTCGTGACTGCATTTGGATGCAGACCGGCCGTCCGTCCGTTGACCCGGTCGCGACCTGGCAGACGCCGCGCAGCAAGGAGTCACAGACGTGAGGGTCTCGGAACCCGATGCACCACAAAGCAACTGAAATCGGAGGCAAAGGCATGGCTGAACAATGCTGAACACCTGCTTCGCTGCTTTGGCTTTTCGTCTGGGGCATGGCTGGAGACCTGTACAGAATGTCATCAGCTGCACTCCGAGATGCAAGTGTAGAAACTGGCACTTGGCACGCAGTCTGACTAGAGATCACTGGGAAATCATTTGCGGCCAACAGGGTCCGCCTCGGAGTGTCGATCCTCTGCATCACCTGCTGTGTATTCCGACACTCTCCATTGCAGGTGCTGTGAGAATGATGACACGGATGAAAAACTTTCGGAAGCATGCTATGCCCGGTAGAGTGCAGCCATGCAGCTGTCCATGAGCTTTCCTGAGCAGCAACGAGCATGGGACAGGGGCCCACACAACGAGCTGCACTAACATCCCTGAATGCTTCCCCAACGGCGACCGCAGCGCCCTCTAAGGCATGGACGGCGGCGCGATGAAGCGCGAGACTTTGCAGGTCTGGGCAATGCAAAGCTTGAGTCAAATCACAAGATCTTGCCGTGCCAGTCCTGCAATACTGGAAAACATGCCATGATTTTAGGCGCAGCAACAGTGGTTGAAATCCACGACACTGCTACACTTCGAAAGCACGAAATTTGGCTGCCCGACCAGCCTGCTGCTTGTGCTTGCCTGTCGCACAGACGTCTGGGGGGAAAAGGTAGTGATGCTCTATGTCGCCGACTGCCGACCATCGAAAAGGCTGAGCCTGCTCCAAGGTCGCTCTCCAGGCCGCATGCACACGCTCCTGGACTTGCTTGACCCAAAAAATGGAAGAGAGTGACGGATGGAAGAGAAGGGCGAAGGAGGGAGGGACGGAGGGAGGGAGGCAGGCAGGGAGGGAGGGATCGAGGGCTAGACCCGGAGAGATAAAGGGAGCTCACCTGCACAGGCTACATTTGCGGAAACGCAGGCATTCACCCTCACTCACTGATGCGTCGTTGTTACTGGCCGGGAGAACGGCTCCCACAAAGTCCTCCACCAATGAGTAGTCACAGTTGCCGGAGTTAACCTGGCTGAGCACATCTTTAGTGGTTTGAGTTCCGTGACAGACCACCAGTAAATGTTTGAACACGATGTTGACATGAAAGATCAAGTGATGCTCCAATTGTCCGACCAGCAAGACCGACACGTTGCGAGCGGCATCAGCCATGTCCTCCCACGGACCCACATGAAGTCGAAAGGCATGGTGTACGTGATACAGTGATACAAGTATTCTGGCACGAAGAGACTCCAGCTCCGAATCCTGAAGCACCATGGATGGCTCTCCATCCGCATTCTGCCAGCTGTCGAGCAGGAGATCGAGCTCTTCATTGAAGTCGCCTTCAACGGGAGAACTGTGGATCGCAAAGTACAGTTGCGTTTCGAAGCTCGTGCACTCAGCTCCGGGAGAAACACGTGCTCGACAAGTGATATCCACCTGCTAAATGCTACCCGAACGTCGATCTCTGACTCCTGACAAAGCCGAACAAAACCTGCGGTGGACAAGGCCTTTGGTCTTCAAGAGCCGCTTGATGTTGCTCAACAACTCTTCGCCTTTTCGGCCCACCTGCACCGCGAATTTCTACCAAGCTTGCTTGCCGTAGGGGGTCTCCTTGCATCCCAGAGCGCCAACATCCGTTTCATGAGAGGCACCATGATCGAGCTACATTCTTCATGGTGGGTCATCACGCTGCCAAATTGTCCGAACACACCTCCAAGCCCGGGCCCCCAGACTTTGCCTTTGCTCCAAACGAGAGAATGGGCTGCCACGGACAGGATGCAATCCCTCCCTGGACCGTCCACCGCTTCCACCGCTCCCCGCATCCAGGCAGGTACCTTCGAGGATCTCAGGCCTGATACCGGAGGGACCTGCTCGACATTGAGCTGACGACCCCGCCTAAACCATGTCACGGTGGTGCATTGCCGTGGCAGTAGCAGTAGCAGTACATCAGCAGGAGGAGCGGCAGCAGCAGTGGAAATGGGAGGTGGTAGAGCGATAGTAGTAGCCACATAACCCTAAGAGCTGTAGAGGTCGAAGGAGAAGTAGCTGTAGCAGGAGGTAAAGGACGATGCAAAACCCTGAAACCCCAAAGCCTCGCACATCCACCTGGGATCCGTAACCTACATTTTCGGCTAGGGGTCTACACATTGGTTGCAACTTTTGCGGCTTGGGTCCNATGCAAAACCCTGAAACCCCAAAGCCTCGCACATCCACCTGGGATCCGTAACCTACATTTTCGGCTAGGGGTCTACACATTGGTTGCAACTTTTGCGGCTTGGGTCCGGGAAGCTTTTGCCACCGCCCCAGGAGACTCGGTCTAAAGGCACGCAACGCTCAGGGGCTCCTCGTCGCGGCCCGTCACCAATCGGATGCTCCGTTTGGGATTTCTGGGCCTTGGGTAGCCTTATTAGCGTTTTGGCTTCTGTCTGTAGAACCTCGGCGCCACATGAAAGGGCTCTCGCAGTATTATCGCTATCGTGACTACGCGAGGGTGTGTGTGTTCGCGTGGGTGGGTGGGGAGTCTCGTTTCACGGCATGCTTGATGGGACGAGCTGCGCCGGGGTATTCACATCGCCATCGCTTGAGTCAGAGTTTGGGTCTTAACCGTTAAGGGGTCCTGAAATCCTATGGGCTGAAACATCAATATAGGGGCCTTAATAAATTAGAATACGGTTTTGGGGGCCCATTATACTATATTACCCCAAAGCCTTATTAAATATTAAGTCTGAATGGACCCTAACTCTGACACTTGTCCGGAAGGGTTGTCCAGGGCACAGAGTACACTGAAGCTGCCTCGACACGCCCTCGGCGCCAGGAGCCACNCCTTATTAAATATTAAGTCTGAATGGACCCTAACTCTGACACTTGTCCGGAAGGGTTGTCCAGGGCACAGAGTACACTGAAGCTGCCTCGACACGCCCTCGGCGCCAGGAGCCACAAGGTTGACTGACTTCCGGATCTCTTGTTGCAGGGCTGTCCTATAAACAATGGGGTTTACCGGCAAATCAAACTGCAACACATCCGAGGTTTGCGCATCATGTTGAATAATCGGGACCAGTACAAAGACTACAGGGCCCTTGGGCTTGGATATGCACTGTAACAGCAGCCTGTTTCAACCATCACACACTTCTCTTGATTACTGCATCTTTCCCTTCTTGCTTTGAGCTCTTCGTCTGCTTTTCTTCACCGGGAAGCTCTCTCTTTCTGCAGGTCCAAAGCTAAAGAGGAGGGGAAGACCGCCCAGGCGCACGCGGTTCTGCCGTCGTGAGTTTGGATTCAAGCACCACAGGTGTACCCCCCCCGGGTGCACGTTCCACCAACCTTTATGACAACGCCACCCACAGTACGACTCAGCCACGATTGTATGTGTGCTCAGCCAGTGGGCAGGCGACGGTGCTTTCCACCCTCGAATGGACGACAGGGCTACTCGCACCCGCTGATACTGAACCATGTCTCGCTCTATCTCACTCTGTTTCTGCCCGTCTGTTTCGACCTGAGGATGGACAGGGCGAACACTCTCACATCGCAAATAATGAGGCGACACACTCGGTCAGTGCGCAGCAGATGCGGCAGCTGGCCAACGGCATATGAGACTCGCCAGGCAGCGCCAACGTGTTTGTCGGGCCTCTGCCTTGTCATTTGGGCACCAGGAATGCCAGGCTTTGCCAGAGATAGAACTTGGTGGAGCAACCACCTGCTTTCTGCACAAAGACAGCTAATGGCCAAAGGCAGGCTATCCGCGACATGAACTCTTTTTGATCTTTTTGAGTCTCCACGGGCAGGGCCCCTCCTTGGACAGCTGCGCACTGCGACGCTGCCAAGTGTCCTCTCAGGGACTTGGTGCTCATCACAACACTCATGTTGTTCTAACACTTAACTGTCATAACTTCTCCTCGTGGACAGCGCATGTCTCTCATGTCAACTACTGCACTGCTACTACCGCGGAGGCACCTGAATAGCTGGAACCACCTCTTTCAGGCTGCTTTTCGCTGCGCTTTCTGCAGCATCGGCCAGGCTGCGCAATAGTTCGGCGGTGATCGTGTCCTCAAGGCCGTCAACCCCGCCACAAGAGCAGACATGAACAAGATGCAGCAAAGGCACCGCAGTTGAAACCAATGAAATACCAAACCCACGAAAATCACGATGCGAAATCGTGAGTCTTTTTCAGGCTTCTGATGAGTGTAGAGAAATTTTTTCAGGCTTCTGATGAGTGTAGAGAAACACACCAGTGCACTGCAGTTTGCGGCAGAGCTTCCACATTCTCGGACGCCTGATACCGTTGCCAGTGCTGCAGCAGCCTTTGAACCTGAGGTACTGGAGCAGCATAGTTCTTGTTGCTATCCTGCTAGCACGTAGCGAAGAACAGACGTGCAGTCATTGGGACTCTACCCTTGAACTACCCTTGTACCTCTAGCGTCTTGCGCTCGTCGCTGTCCGTGTTTTGGAGGATCCCCTGCCCAGCGATGATACATGTGGAGCCGAGAGCAATCCCAAAGATCGCGACCTCGAGTTTCTGCAGAAGCTCCTCTCGAGCTCGGTCAGCCTTGGGCCGCTGGCAGACGAGATCATTCGAGTTTCGCCCTGGAGTCCGCACCTTTGCCAGGTCAGGTGATGAGCGAGGTCGGCTGCGGCTCCGGTTCCGGTCCTGGGTAACCGACGACGAAAGCTCTAAAGCCTCCGACTGAATGCGCCGCAATGCCAGGAGTGAAACCAACCTGCAGTCCTCGCGATGTCGAGCCTTCTCGGGTGAGGCTGAAGAGTCCTAGCAAGGATGGTGCCTCTTTGCTGTCCAGCTTCTGTCTTGCAGTAGGGTGAGAGTGCCATCGTGGGTGAGAGCATGGGCTTCTGCGAAAGCTAAATGACACGAACCAAAGGAACCTTAGCTTTACCGCGTCCGAATGTCCGCTCCTGCCCGTTTGCTTCAGCCAGGTGCTGTCGCCAAGCTCCCTGTATCTGAGGTCGCAGGCCTCGGCAGACGAGGGGGGGCTGCTCCCAGATTCGAGTCCCAAATCAACACGATGCCCTAGGACGCATCACAGTCTTCTAATGTGGCAGACACCTGCAACTCCTGTCAGGCAAGCGTCGGATGAAGTCAGAACCCGAGGCCTCACCCTCCAGCTGCAGGACTCCCTGCCAAGCCGGTGACGCATCAGAGCCCACAATGCCTGCCATTCCGATGCCTGCAGTGAGTCCAAAAGCTTCTGTAACCAGGCGGCCAGTTCAGAGTCCTGCAATTTCAAGATTGGACCTGTACATCCACTGTACATCTTATTGCATTCCTAGAACATCCTGGAACGTATTCAAAGCTGTCCTCACCCACGCCTCTCGCAGCCAACTGTCGCGCCTCGAGTAGTTCTTGGGTAGGTGTTGGAGTGGTAGGCGCCCTTCCCACTGTTCGAGGTTTACGTTGGGTTTGCACGAAGGATACGTACGCATTATCTCAGGAGAGTGAGGGTGAGAGTGAGGTTGAGAGCGAGGATGAGGATGAGAGTGGGGATGAGAGCTAGGCTGAGGGTGAAAGGGAGGGTGAAGATGAGAGTGAGGATGAGGGGGAGGCTGATAGTGAGAGTGAATCAATTGAAACCCCCACTCGCTGGCTGCAAGGCAGTGCTGTGCTATGAATCTTGACGTCGTTCCAAAACCCCATAGGGCCTTCCAGTCGGTGCAGCTCTGCGACACGTCACTCATCAAGTTCGCGCCCGGTCGGGCCCAGCTTCCCTTGAAGAGATCCTGCCAGACTGCCTACGTCCGAAGTGAGCCTAAACGAGGAGGAGCTGGTGACTTCGGCGCCTCCAACTCCCGCAGAAGCTGCTCACCGTCTGCCACCGCCTGGCAATGCGAGAATCTGCACTGAAAATCAAGTCTGATGTTCAGTACAAATGAAATACTTATTCGACATGGTTTCTGAAATCCCGGCCTGACTCCGGCTGTGCCGATCCAACTTTACTCCCGGCCGGCTGCGTGGCTGGTCCCCATGAACCTGTCTCTTCCAGAGATCCTGCCAGTCTCGACGAGACCAAGACTATTGGAGGGAGCGTTTGCGGTCCTTGATCTCCGACTGCATCTTCTCATGAAAAGCCATGTCGGCAGGCATCCCCGCGCCCTGGGTCACCAGCACCTGCCTTGCCGCATCCACGAAGCCTCTTGCAGTGCCACAAAAGAAAGGCCCATGTCAATATCATGTATGCCGCATGCCCATGTGCCGTACCTTGCAGAGTCCGCGCAAGCTCCGAGTTTTCACCAAGGCCACGTTCCCGGAGCGTCCTGTGCGCCCATTTGGAACATCGGCTCCTGCGAAGGTTCGAGCTGTGCTGCCCTGTGTTCTCCAGGTCCCCAAGTGCTGTCGAAGCTCTCGAATTCAGGCCTGAGGTCTTCCCCGTAGCACCTGGCTTTCTCTCGCATTGCGCAAAGCTGGTGGTGCTGATGTCCGCGCTCTGTGCGGTCGGTGCCTTGACCAAGCTACATCAAACATCCCTTGAAGATCCTGCAATAGTCCATCGGCATCCTTCAAAACCTGCGGGATCGGGCACCGAGCGTTCACAGCGGGAGAGGTGATGCGAGCGACAAAGCAGCATTTAACAAAGCTCGGGCGGTTGAATGTTGACCTGAGAACTAGTCGCCTGTGTTCTTTACTGATGCAACTGGCACATCAAATCGACAGCATTCGAAGTAATGTCCTTCCCCCCTTCTGTTCTCGTGTAAGTGAACGGCTTCACATCGAAGTGAGCACAGGGAGGCACCTGAGCCTTTGCACGCTTCTCCAGCTTTGCGTTGGGTTTGTCCTGTCCACCACCTGGCCGCTGCTGCGAAGTCAGGCCATGCCAAACAAAGTCTTCGAGTCTTGCCGCTTCGCCCTGCCTCTCTCCGCACTTCGCCAGGCTTCCTCTATCTGGGGACGAAGCCTCTTGAAGTCCAGCTGATCGCTCTCACCCAGGTCGCTGAGGTTCTTGTCTACGACCACCTGAGCAAACAAAGTCGGGCACGAGAATTCGAAGGACTGACGCATACCAGTGCGCACGTGGACTCCCACCTCCAAGGAGTTGGCTAGCTTCTTCAGGGTTACTCTGTGGGCATCTTCTTGTCGCACCTCGCACGATGCTCAACACGCTGTTTTCAAGCGGGGAAAGAGAAGGCCCAGGAGAGTTTCAGTTTCAGTCGGCCAATGACATTTTAAAAAATGAGAACTTGTGACGTGGGAGCCCCGTGAGCCTTCCAGGTGTCGCACACCTTCGCCACGTCCGCCTCCGTCCACTTGCCGTCGCTGAAGAGGTTTTCCATGTTCTGCAGCAGCGCATCTCCACCGTAGGCCTGAGCTGAAACTCCGGCGAGTCTCGTCGGCGTTAATACATGCAGGGACTGTCTGGGAATGTGACCCGGCGAGAAGCGCTTGCAAGGGAACTTATGCAGCACTTGTAACGTTTGGGTATCTATGTTGGGACCTCAATGCTTTTCCACGAGGACGACGGAGACCTAACAGAAAGCAGAACATCTGAAAGAATCCGTGCGGTGAGGGCCAAGGAGCATGTACAGTCACTTGGAGCTCCTGGCTCCAAAGCCTCTCGATCTCAGCTCGGACGAAGCCGAAGTCCGTGGCCGCTGATTCGGCTGGCGCTGAGATCGCAGAGACGGCGGCTCGGGCCATTTGCTCCGCTCTTGCACTCAGAGCCTCCCCTTGCCGCGATTGCCATTGCTCGCACAAAGACGACAGCTCGGGCCGCAAATTCGACGGCCCGGGTCCATCCATGAGCAGCCTCTCCAACTCATCGAGCAGATCGGCACTGCCATACGCCTGCTAAGGCTCTACGAGTTGTATATTATGAAGCCGGTCACACTACATCATAATCGAATGGAGAACAAGGACATCAGGACACGAGAACGCATTGATTTAGAAGGTCTGTTGCCGAGCCTCTTCCACAGCGAAGCCGGATGGTTCGAGACTTCGCGGGCGGGAGGAAACAGATGCAGAGCGAAGCTGGCGCTGCCACACATCCTCGATCTCAGGCCGCAGCTCCGCAAAGCCCTTGCTGTCTAAGGGCCCATGCCGCTGCATCACACCCTGTAGCGAACGGGATAGCTTCTGCAGCACGACCGCCACATCAGAACCATCAGAGAGCCCCTGTCCTTCCAACTGCGTCGCTTTCCAGGTCTCACATACCCGTGACAGTTCTATCTTGCTTTCCGAGTCCAGATGATATTCCCAGCCAGCATTGAAAAGATTCAACAGGTCTTTGAACAAGATGTCGCCGCCATATGCCTGCACATGATGGTGGAATGAACAAATGAAAGGAACACTGCCAACATGAGTTTGCTAAAGCTTTCTGCCTGCGCCACGCTGGGCTGCGCGGGTGGCAGCACTGCAGATTGGCGGGTGCTGCCCCCATGTTCCAACTGCTGCCTCCATGCCTCCTCGATTGCCGGTCGCATCCTCGTGAAATCACCAGTTCCCAGAACGGCACCGTCCAGTCCACTGCCGCCCTTCTGGCTCACCACATGCTGGAGCGATGCAGACAAATGTTCAAGGACATTNTCGATTGCCGGTCGCATCCTCGTGAAATCACCAGTTCCCAGAACGGCACCGTCCAGTCCACTGCCGCCCTTCTGGCTCACCACATGCTGGAGCGATGCAGACAAATGTTCAAGGACATTCGCTCCGTCCGAAGTGGGCGCCATGCCCTTGGCCTCCATCTGTTTTCTCTTCCAGCTCTCGCAGATTCTGGCAATGTCCGGTCGCAAGTCTGCATCCGCATGCCTCCAACTGTCATCGAAGAGCTTCTGCAAGTCATTCAGCANGCCCTTGGCCTCCATCTGTTTTCTCTTCCAGCTCTCGCAGATTCTGGCAATGTCCGGTCGCAAGTCTGCATCCGCATGCCTCCAACTGTCATCGAAGAGCTTCTGCAAGTCATTCAGCAAGTCGTCGCCCCCGTAAGCCTGGATCACTAATACGATCTCCTACTGCAGAATCTGCCGAGCCGTGCCTCTATCCTTTTCGCTGGATTCCTCTGCCAGGCCTCTCACGCGGTCTCTGGACTTCCAGAACACAGCAATGCGCCAGGCCGTGCCTCCTCGATGGCCGCCCTGATCTTTGCGAAGTCCGAAGACCTGGACGTTCCTGCCTGCGCGATGATGCCTGCAAGAGGTCGAATCTCAACACATGTCGCTACATGTTTGACCCTGCCGCACTGCCATCGCTGCCTTCTGCTTCAGACCACATGACCTCCAGCCGAGATGAGTCCACAGCTGCATGGCGCTGGCGCCATCGCGCCGAGATCTCTGCAGCCTTGGGGGGCTCCAGCTCGAGAGCACAAACGGTCATTTTCTGAAGCCTTGGAGTGTTTTGTTTTGCTTGGCAATAGAAAATGTGACGAGACCGAGACCTCATTCAACTCAGGAGCCTCAGAGATCGGTACGCTTCTTCGGGTTTCAAAGAGCTGAGACAGCTCTGCCAAGAGCTCGTCTCCTGCTGTCCGAAGCTTCATCTCAATGCCTTTTTGCTTGCCTCGGTGTCGCAACACTCGGCTTCAATAAGAGATGGCTGACATTGCGGGATCCCCGACTGGCTCACCTAAGCCTACATTCCTCGTCCTGTTCACGTCGTCATGTTCACGCCTTTGTTATGCCTCCGTGTTGCTGCAGTAATTACGCAGGCACCTCAACCTCAAACCGAGAAAAGCCATCCTCCTCCAAAGCCTGTCTAGCACTGGCAAGCTTGTGGAAGCAAACACGACGTAGTCGGAGAAAAGCGTCTGTTCACGGAAAGCTTCTCCAAGCGCTGCAGGAGATTTGCCTGCGACGATCTCTTAGCTTCGAGTACCCTTGCCCAACGACGGCGAAAGACTCTTTACAGGCTGGGAATCGTGCACACCGCTTCTCAACAATTAGCATTGAGTCATTGGGTTCACGCCACTTCGAAACTACAGCACTTTGAGTCCTGATTCTGATTCTCCTCCGCCGATGCAGTGACCTTCACCCCGTGCGACTCCGCGGCATGGCCCGGGGAATAGATCCTCGGAGCGGAGACGGGGAAGCTCAAAAAAGCGCATTTTCAGCCCCGAGTCCTAAGCCGAGTTGGACCACTGTCTAACGTCCAGCACTGCAGCGGAGGCTCTTTCGCAGGATCACGCTGCTGGCAGCCATCTCTATACTGTGAAGGGCCGTGGCCGCCGCTTCATCGGCAAAGTGCGCACGTGCCACAAATCGAGTGCGCCAATCTGCCCGCACACGAGCCAGCTCGCGAAGAACCTGGGCATCAAACTTTCAGACCCCCACGAGGACACATCTGTTTGGCCCACGGTGTATATGTTCTTCAAGGCTTCATTTCAAGGGGCATCGGCATTGGCAATGGTGCTACCAACGTGAAGGACTTGACGCAGATCGTGAAGCAGTTCCGAGCTTGCCCATGTGACGACATCGCGCTCCGCCTTGTAGCATCTCAGAACATTCAGCTTAGGTTGCAGGTGCCTCACATTTTGGCTTTAGGTGAACTCGCCTCGGGCAGCATCTCTTCAGATCTGCAGTGCTTCTGCCATGCCACATCAATGGCTGCCTGCAGCTTTGCGAGCTCAGGGTCGGCCAGCTTGGGGTCATCACCTAGGCCGTCGGTCAACGATCAGCTGTCACGGCTTGGGACGCAAGTCTGTAAATCCTAGACAAGCGGCTTCCCAATATATGAGGATTCAGCAGCACCTCCTTGGTAGTCTCGATGACGCTTGCCGGCATCATCTCAGGGCTGCCCGGCAGGAAGTCGCTGTGATGCCAGGTCTCAAAGAGCTCCGCCAGTTTCTGCGGGATTTGTCTGGTTGTCGAGGACGTGAAGACCTCCTTTCAGGGACGCAACACGCAGATCAACACAACAGATAAGTGAAAATTCTGAGCAGTTAGACGAGTAGCTATTTCATATGTACAAACATGAGCCGAAAACACAAGCGCGTGCATGCAAGAACATTCACGAATGCTTTCTTTGCTAAGCATAACAGCGCTTCTGGGTGCGTGCATACGGCATATGTATATGTCCACACATAAATGTACAAGTGCGTGCACGTGGGTACACACATGCACGTGAACATCCATCCATCCATCCATCCATCCATCCATGCATCCATGCATCCATGCATCCATGCTTCCTTCCATCCTTCCATCCTTCCATCTTCCATCCTTCCATCCATCCATACATACACACACAAAAAACACAACATCTCCGCCTTTCAGCATGGTCCCTGCTACCATCGTAGCCTTCCTTTCCAGGCTTGTTTGCAAACCACAGAAGTAGTCGGCCCGCCATGTGTATTACGTCGTTGTGTTTGGATTAACGGAGGTTGGGAGGGAGGGGGGGGTGGTGGAGCCTCTTAAACTTTAAATACTTCAGCCGAAGTTTTGGTTTCTTCATGGCTTGTCTCTTCCAGCGTAGTGCCGGTTCCATGCTGCAATGGCTCGTGCTAGGATGCGCTAGGCCCGCTAGGCTTGTTTGTGTGCATCCTTGTGTGGGCGGGCCATGTGCCCTTGCGTGCCAGTCGACTGGCCAGCCTGGTTTATCTGCATTCCACGTTGAAATCTTTTGCCGCCTCTGGATGCTGCGGTGGAGGTGGTGATCATTTGACCGTGATAGATTGTGCCTCTGTGCTGAGAAACGCCAGTGACAGACGCAGAGACCCGAAAGAAAGATGACAGCGCTTCTGCACAAAATCAGCCACAACGACGCCCGATGGCAACAAGAACTGGCAAACCGCTGCCCGATCTTGAGCTGCAACACCACTCTGCCGCACTAAACAGAGACTTTTGGAAACCGAATGGTTGTCCGGCATCTTGTGTGGCAGGCACACAAAGTCTCGACCGGAGCTAGCAAATTCTCTGAAGATTTTGCTTTCCACCTTGTCTGCGAAGCTGACGGTTTATGGCGATAGCTGGCTGTGCATGCAACTTCTGTCCTTTGGGCTCTTTGTGGATTGATGTGATTTTTAATGCTGCCATAGCATGGGGCACTACGCTTCATGGCACCACCCCCACAACCTAATGTACTTGGGAGGCTCCCCACCTTTAAGTGCATGGTTCGTTGCCGTGCGTTGGGGGGGTCGATGACCTACATCATCTCAGGAAACAAATACACCGGGGGCGCACAGGAACCGCTTGAAACATACTCCGAAGCCCCAGACGTCCATTTATCACCCTCTTCCAAGCACATGACGTCGGTAAGCGTGGGCGGGATGGTGTTGACGGCATCTAAACAATATGTATGCAAATGTGTGGCCGTGTCCATGCAAGCATGCATGCATGCATGATCATGCATGCATACTAGTGCAGTGTGAATTCAAGTGCTACTTGTAGCAATCAGCCAGAAACACAATTCGGCGACTGTATCACGCCTGCAAGGCCTGAAGAAAGCCGTCTGCAGCATCAGTGGACCAGCGCGGCTCCTAAAAGCAAGAGCTGAAAGGCTAATCGGCTAATCAATCCATCACACCGGTTCGTAATGCTCGGCAACCGCCAGCAAGTATGAAGGTTCACTCCTCCATGTCCACAGGCGTCTCCGGAACCTCAAACAAACCGGCAACAGTCTCCACATCAGTCACCCACAAGACATATGGCTTGTAAACCTACGCGCCTGCATCTCACCGTGGCTGGGCCTAGCAGGACATGCTGCGCTGACAGTCACAAGCAGACAAACGACTCAAGCCTGCAGCGCTGAACAAGCTCATATACGATTTTCTGTCTGCCGCGCCATCTCAAACTTACTCTGACCTATCTTAGCTGATGGGAAAGACGGAATCGCCTCTTTGCAACGCTGCGGAGGCTGCCCTCCTTGACATCCGAGTCGGGCTTCTGGCTTCTCGGTGTCTCTGCCTGCAGAGCGGAAGAAACGCCGTCTCAGGTCGATTCGCTCTCTTCCGTTGAAACTGAAACGGAACTGCAGCCTGCGGTGCGAGCCTGCTCATCCTCTGTGCCCTTGGAAGGATCTTGTCCCAAATCTGTCTTGCCTGGAATCTCCTGCCACCGTGGTAGAACAAAAGCAAGACAAGAGAAGCATAAGCGCCACTACATTCCATCATGCAAGCCAGGTGCGCTGGACCACATCATAACATGCAGCTATGTACAACTTCGCCTCCGCGAAAACATGTCGAAATCCTCTCTGCAATTCCGTGTGTGAGCCATGCCTGACCTCCACAAGTGTTGATCGTTTGCGCCAGCGGCGGAAAAAATTCCGTGTGGGCAACGCGTTCACGGCTGATGGTGCTAGCCGCTTGCAAAGGCTTGCACCAAGCTGCGCACCTTCTTGCATGTTTGGGCAGATCCGAAAACTTGCCAGGAGCTAAAGGCATGCTTCAATCAGGAGTCTCTTGCGCTAGCAGCACAACGGAAAAGCTCTCGATTAGGACTCGTACTCGGTTGTGCCATGCCGAGCTTCTTGAGGATGACGACTCCTGTCAAAACGCACTCCAGTCTCAAGAGCCTACTCATCCTGGCCAAGATGCCTTACGCCGGCCTGCCACGAAGACAGAGAGGGAGACCACCCCAGAGGTGACTGCCACCACTGCGGCAGTCACGAAACTGTCCTCCTCCAAAGCCTCGAGAGATGGTGGAAGTCTACAGAGACATCATTTCGGCACGTCTTGTCCAGAAATTGCAACACTTCCTTGAATTTTCCCCAGGGAACGGGCAAAGACGAGAAAGCCGGAAGGCCCACGGGGCTCACGGCCCAAAAAATTGGCAACTATCCTTCTTCCATCTGCATCTTACTTTCCGAGGTCCGGACCGACACAGGCGCCAAGGGCACGATGAAGCCAGTCTCCTAGAACCCAATGCAGTCTGCCAGGCATGCCGAGGCATGCGGGCATGTGGGCTGCATTTGCAATGCTATCTTACATGCCTTGCATGGTCTGCTAGTCTGCAGAGGGAATCGCAGGTTCTCGTGACTGCAAATGTTGATGACCAATCCAAGATACCTATGCATAGATGCACTATGTTGTCTATGTTGTTGCCACAGCCTGCAAGCAGTGGGCCCAGATGAGGCAGCCTAGCTTCGTTCGAGCTTGTAGTAGTTGTTGTGCTTGAAGAGGAACCTCGGCGTCAACCCAAACCCTCTGGTCAGCAAACTTGCAGATCTACCGCACTTCTCGACAACTTCATCTTCGAGATCACTGTACAATTCCGACAAGTCGCTCAATCTTGTGCTCGTGCCTGCACTGGTGCTCGACGTCGTGGTCGAGGACGTAACCGACGTGGTCGTAGCGGTGATCGAAGGCGTGGTCGAAGTCCTTTCGGTTCGCGTAGTCGAGGAAGTTGATATGTTGACGGCACTTGTTATTGTTGATGTGGGCGTAGTGGACAGGCTCGTCACGGAAGTGGTCGTGGAAGTTGTGTAGCTTGAACTCCTGGTATTGGAAACGGTCGTGGTGATGGTCAGCGTTAGCTCTGCAGACGTGCGAGTCGTGCTTGAGGTAGAGGATGTAATTGTGGCTGAAGTCCGTGAGCTAGTAGTTGAGCTGACTGTTGTGTCAGTGCTCGAGGAAACTGTGCTGAAAGTCGTTGTGGTCGTGGTTGTTGACGTGGAGAGCGTGGTAATTGTGGATGAAAGTGTTGTGCTGGACGAATGTGTGGTGTAAGTTGTTGTCTCCGTCCATGTTGTGCTGCGAGTCTGAGTTCTCGAAGTGGTAGTGCTGGACACTAAAGTTGTGGATGTGGTGCTGGTTATGGTGGCATGTGGATCGGTGGACGTTGTGACAGTGTAAGACGTGGTTGTTCCTGTCGTGGCACTCTGGGTGGATGAGCTGGTGGTCGCAGAAGAGAATGTACTTGTGGTTGTGCTCGGAGCTACCTCGAGTTCGGCGTAGAAGCCCACCTGAGTGTAGCGGGCCGCACGTTCAGAGTATGCGCTTGCCTGGGCAGATATCTCCCCGGCGGGACTCGGCTTGCTTTACAAAAATCCAACTTCCCTCTGGGCGTTCCGCCGACAAGTAGTACGGCACTGCCAAGCCCTCTGCAGCAGGCCTTGCCACAGGTACGACGTTGTTTGGGATGGACACGTCACATGTGTCAGCGTCTCTAAGGACGGGACGCAAGATCTTCGATGCCTCCAGAACCATCCAATGCTGCACGGTGAAGCCTTTGTTGTGCTCCGTTCTGGCTCGGGCAAACCGCTTCTTTGCAAGGGGGAATGCCTGACAACGTTTCTTCAAGTGCTTCCCCACGCCAACTCGGGAAACACTTTGAAGTTGCGGGACCCAGAAAAATCTGGCTTTCAAGATGCATTACAGTCCCGGCTTGATCCTGGGTTCCAGGCATCTGGGTGCCCTCGGAAACCCAGTAGAGCATCCCGGCATCGGCACTGGGCGCAAGAAAGGAAGGGGTCAATAGGTCAATGGGTCATTTGGTCTGCGGGATTCTCCAGGGAAGGGTGGGCAATGCAGAAAAATGCAGAAGCCTCAGCTCTTTGTGATCCCGTCTCATCCCTCCAACCTCCGCAAAAGCCACAAACGGCAGCACTTTCATTTCCTTCTGCACGTGACTTTTTCACATCCTGTCACATCCTGTCACATGAACAGGGTGAAACAGATCGCAAGGCAAAAGCCTGTCCCTAGCGGTAACAAGTCATACAATTGCCGAATGACAGCAGACACATCGTGAGAGGCAAGTTGGGTCTGGCAGCCTTTTCACATGAACACTTCGGCCAAGGACAGACAAGCCTCTGCATGCCTCCGTCGGCGGGTCATGTGACCCGACGCAGTCAGCTTCCACTTCCGGTAAATGCTACCACTCCGAGCACCTAGAGCCGAGACTGTTCATCATGGGCTCTTGACATGAATTTGCTGAGAAACCTGAGACGAAGCTGAGTGGAAGGCAGCTCCGGATAGCACTGCAGTGGACAGCAGACAAACTCCTGCACTCCGAGCATCCAGTGTGCTGACCGTAACCCCATTCGCATTCATGTGCAGGCAGAGTGACTTCAGGCGTGCTCTGGTATATCTGGTACTGGCACTAAAATTGCTACTATTTCTAGCATTGCATTCAGGCCAGTTGCAGGAACGGTACAGCCACACTGTCACACGCAACAGTTTACAGACTCCTGCGGACCATCTGGCAGGGAACAGGCCACATACCCAAACCCTTGGCTGCAACTCACGACCATTAGGGGAAACCTTGACCCGATGTCAGGCAAGGCTCCACATATCCAGAAGCACAGATAACAGACAGATATTTGCCGAGCATCATCAATGCTAGCACCCACCTGAGACAGGCAGTGTCTGGCTTAGACAAAATTTGGCTTTCCACCACAAGGTCAAGCGGCCAAAAGCAGCCCCAACAGGGAAAGCCCAGAAAGCGCATCTCGTCCAGACACGCAGCCACGAAGCAGTGACCTGACGGCCGTTTGATTTTGCAGGATGGTTGCAACTGATACGTAACACGCTGGTAAGTCTGTCGGCGCACAATTGTTGAATGGATGGCAACTCAGGTTCTGGTACTTCTCAATGGCTCGTGCGATCCCTTCGTCGCAGGTGCCCCTGGAAACAACGCAGTGCTGCACATGGAACAGACTTCATCAGAGTACAAATGAAGTCCATCCAGCCTCCGAACGAGCTTGCTTGGCAAGGGCACATAGCGGATGATGGGCCCAAAAGCAAGCCTGCACTGGCTGCATTCAATCACATGATGAACTTTCTCAGCCGAGGCACAGGCACACAAGGGTATAGTATTACTTGGAACGAAAGAAAGCAAATCGCAAACAGATGGCTGCCCTGGATGGTTTTTGTCGGCGCCGGTGCCAACGAATTCGAAGACCTCGTTGCAGCTGCACTCGCTACTGCACTGGGTGCGAGCCGGGTGTTCGGCAACCGCAGAGCCTCTCCGCGCGAGTTCGTGATGCCCATGTGACCAACCAATCCTTCGAATGCATGGGATCCGGGTCCGGGGCGGAAGTCTACATTATGACATTCTCAGAGATGGAAACACCCTTGTTGCACTCAATACTCGCAGAATTTTAGCTCCTGCCGTGCACTGTGTACATCCTGGCAACCATGTCCAGACCTGATGGCAGACAGCGGCAGCTATAGTCTGGTGCCGAGGGTTCGATTTCATAGTCAGCCCAGCTAGTCATGAGTTTCTCTCTTGTTGTCGTGCGCCCTCCTACACCCGCAAGGAGCAGAGGCACTCTGAGTGCTTGAACATGTGCACACCGCATCCACTGAGAGGTTTCTGCAAGTAGCTGACTGTCAGTACTGCGTGACTGTGAATAGCCATGGAAAGCTCAGATGGTGGCAATGCTCTCGGGGTAGATCCCTCGAGACGAATCGAACTTCACGGCATCGGCACTCCTCCGCAAAGCATCCCCCCGAGCAAACCTGCAGCTGTGGGATCTTGCCAGGCCACTGGCATTGCTGAACGCTTGCCGCATTAAGCAGCAACATGCTCGCATCACGTCAACCATAAAAAAAATGACGTCGATCGACTCCCGCCACAAGAGCTCCATCGACCCTGTTGGTGGATGTTTCGGGCTGTTGCGCTGTTTCGACGAAACTGACGCTGCCCATGCTGCGAGCCCACTGGCTCTTGTGGACGTTCCTATCTGCTACTGTAGACGTCAGATCCTCCAACGTCGAGCCTTGGCAAAAGCTCACACTATGGTCATCTCTGCATTAACCAAAACGATGCTGTGTGGAACAATCACAATGCGCGGAAGTCGCACCAAGACAAGTCTTATCTACACATGAATTGAATAGCCCAACAAACCATGAAGATTGAGCAAACAAAGCAAAAACACGACTCGCCCACATGACACGCTCGACGTCCAAGCACAGCTGCTGCTAAGTACCGACACAGTTCCCAACACAGCCATGGCACTTTTACGTATAGATCTGACTTAGATGTACGTGTGCAGCATGCTCACTTCGAGGCCTTTCGCAAGTGGTGTCCATGTTGCACGAAGTTGGTGCCATCTCCTGACGTCTTGCCAGGAATCGGAAAAGTGCAGTGGAAGTTACCACGAAATCGTCCGTGCATGCCACATTCGGCACACAGCCGTGAAAAAAACACATCTGACCATGATTGTCAGTGCAAGCGGCCTCATCGCTGCTCATGTCTCTGTCTCGTCTACTACCAATCTGCATCGCTCATATACAGATGTGCATCAAGCCATGTCGTATAGTCTGGATTGCCACTGATGACAAGTACGGCGAACAGGCTTGGCTCTTGGTGGCTTGCACTGCAACTACGTATGCCAAGATGTCCTGCCATAGGTCTTAAGAACAGGTTACCAACACCTCAATGCGTGCGTGTGTGTCGGTTATGCGGGCGCAGTGGGTGGGAGTTTGATGTGTGACTGAGCCTCTTCTAGCTTGAGCCAATCCGGGCTTTCTCAAAGATCACCTCAAAAGGGCTCGGTGAACTTCTGCTCACATGCTGCTGAAGGTAGGGCACCGGAACGAAGCACGCCAAATCAGAAGTCGAGACAACAAATCGAGACTGAACAACCTTCGGGTCACTCTAGGATGCGAGCTCGATGGTAAGCCCCATTGGCTTGTTCAAACCTGAAAGGTTCTGAGAAAGGTCAATTTTGGGCGCTTGGCATATCCTCAGAAGCTCTGCTGACATGATGTTGTTCAACAGGGCTTCCGGCCGGACAGGAAGGTCTCCGGAGCTTGGCCAAAGAAGCCTATATCCCAGCCTGAAGCAGGTCACTCGTTCTAGCGGGTTCATGCAAATGGCGATGGCTCCGAGGCTGACTATCGGGGCTTGAGGCTCGAGCGCTGAATCTCGTTGTCGGATCGGCTCGACCAGTACAGCCTGTCCGCCAAGCTCTAGCGAAATTGTCTAACTGGGGCTCTGGATCATCCGCCACTGCCTAGACGTCCATCTGTTGATGTTGCCCTTGCACTCTACGACACTTAGGCCGAGCAGCTTCTCATTGGTCGCATCCACGACAATTCCATACGGAGAATACGTGGTGGCCACCTGTGAAATCGCGCGCAGGCTGTAGAAGTGATACACTACGTCCTAGTTAGGCTGAGTCTCCTTCCAAGAAAACATGGCGACTGCAGAACTCGGCAACCCTGCCCTTGACAAAGCAGGTCTACCTCGTACTTGTCTTGCGAAAGGTCGATGTCGCGGCCGTACACCTTTGTCCAGTTCACGAGCTTCCAAAGCCGAAAGCTCACCAAGCTTGAGGCGCCAGCAATTCCTAAATCAAAGCTCAGGAAGAAGACCTGGCCAGCTCTAGCCGTGTCGTGGGAAGTGGCCCTTAATGCTATCTTCCTGCGCTTGCCGTTGCCCGATTACAGAACAAAGTGCCCATGCACTCGGAAGGACTGTCTGCAAGATTGGACAATCACTGCACGCTGCAACAAGCTAAGCTGTTTCCGGCTCTGCCAACTTGCCATCAGGGCATTGGTTTGCTTAACTGCGATTTCGAAAGAATTTGACAGCTGAATTATGATACAGTCTTGCTAACACCATCGAGCAAAACGCAATGTAGCCAACAAGTGCTCACAACCAAGATGCGTCAAGCCTGGCCACCCTCCGCATCCACTGCAACTCCGCTGGGCTCTTCGATGTTGTCTGCCACATCTTCTATTGGCCTGTGTTACATCTATCTAGTCTGCACAGCCAAGCTGTAGATCATGCACGGACTTTGGCGGCTATGCAATGGTCGAGAAGACGCTTTCAACATGTCAACTCTGGCTGAGGTCTCGACCCGCCGTCAAGGGGTTTCCGCTGAATCTGTGCAGGTCACTAGTTCATATGCAGAGGTTGCACGGGATCTTCTCGCTACGATTTCTAGCCTGGTCGCCTCATCATCTTCAGGTTGCCTGCCTTTTGGTGTGACAAGACCCAGCATGCTTCTGGATTTGATTTATGCTGGTCAACAACGGGTATGTCTGCCCCTGAGCGCATTTGTTCGTCGTCGGGAAGCAGACAAAGCTCAATCCAGTGGTTGTGCTCCTCCTTGGCCAAAAGGACTTGGTGCTCTAGACGTGGGCTGACCTCGACCCACTCTCTGTGTCTGTGTGTTTGGATGCAGCATCCTGACCCGAACTCTTCCGGCCTTTGTCACATCCGCTTGTCGAGAGCTTTACGCATACTCTTGAACTAAAGTGCGAGGACCCGCTTCTTGGGGTGGGTAGGCTCATCAGAGGATTCCGACCCCCCACGGTAGGGGGTAAACTGCCTGCCACCAGGAGCTGCACAACACTTAGGCAAAAATCTCTCTGTCTCTTCTTCTGCTGCATAGTCTTCTCTTCTCTTCTTACAATCCTAGCTTGAACAAAGACGACTCAGGTCAACCTCTCTCATGCCCGATCTATGAATCTAGGAGCATCACAGAACTTGAGAGCAGCACGCCCGTTGCTGTGTTGCGAACTGGTCGGCAAGCTGCTAAACTTGGTAGGGAAGTTGAGTTCGCATGCGTTGTCGACAGCCCAAGCCTGCACTGAACGACGTATGGCAAAAACAACTCTGAAACGTTTGTCTTCCTGCAAATTCGTCGGTGCTTGTGCTGGTCAACAAGGAATCTCAGCGCAGAAGAAACCTACGGTGAACGCGAAACATGATTCTGAGGCAAGGCTGCTGTCTTCAGTTGTGCTGATGTCCGCTCCGGCTGTGTTGCCTAATTGCCGACCCTTTGAAGGGGCGAGAGCCTTCCTTATTGATCAGGCAACAGGGCGGGGTGAGGGGGGGATCCCTGGTGTATCAGGAGCTGGGCCCCAACCAAATCTGTAAACAACTCTCCAAAGGAGCTAGCTTTCGCGGCAGTTTCGATTCTGAGGGCAATTCGTTGGTCCATGATCATGCCTGCCTTCTGCAGCTTCCGATTTGTCAAGAAACCCAGCGTGCCTTTCCCAAGGTCTGATCCGCCCAGTAGAGAACTCGATTCTTTTCGTCCAACCTCGGCACTACGATCCCTGAGAATCTCCGCAGTGAACACAGCGACACGGGCTGCTGCGCTAGGCCCATGGGAGACCGAAGTCCTGGCAAGACATGAATTCACAGGCAGCTCGTGCACCCGGCAGCTCGCGAAGCAGAAATGGCCTGCAGACGAGTTGACCCAGTCCTGCGAAAGCCGAGGCAGTCTTCTTCAGTTGAACAACCCAACGAGAACAGGAAGATTTACTAGTTGTTCGCGTCAAAGACCAACTATCATTTGCACTTCGAGGCTGAGCGGCTACTATGCCGCAATGAGTGCTGGATCTTGCCGAACTCATGCTGCGCCATGACTCACGCCACAAGAATCCTCAACAGCGCCGCTGTCATCCGGAAGCCAAGCACGTTGAATCGCCTGCTGAGCAGACCAATAGATCCTGCCATGACATTGCCCCACCATTCACACAAATTTCCTGCACCTGCCGCGACTGAACCAAGCGACATGAAACAATCTGCATAACACAGGTCGGGTTTGCGTCGCAGTCGGCTTGTCCACCACGACTCCATACGGATTCGTCAGCCCGCTCCGATAGATCCTCAGGTCGGAAATATAGCTTTGGCGGACAGGTTCTCGGCATGTCACATGCTGCTCCGATCACCAGCTGCTGCCCTCGGCAGTATGCGGAACTGCAACTGACAATTCTCTGTCTTAGGTTCCGGCTCCAGATCTGATCCGTTCAAGGTAGATCGCATGATGGCATCATTAGCAGGAACAGACCAATACACTTTCATGTTCTCGTCGTACTCGTCCTGAGCATATCTACAGCCAAGATGCATCCTTGTACCTAGACCTCCTCGCACTCCGCTGCTCAGGGTCAGGCCGATTGCCACGAGCGCCAAGGGAGGAGCAACAGAAGCAAAGCCCTCGGTCATGAAATGCTCCGGAGCGAGAAACGTAGAGGGAGAGGCGAGGCGGCGAGGAGGGAGACGAGGGAGGGCGAGCGACCCGTTCTGACTCTGAAGAAGAAATTACGGCTTGCCCTGGGCAAGCAAACTTCCAAGACGCCGACACAGCATGACCTGAGGCCAGCAGTCTGGGTGAAGCGGCAAAAATGAGGGAAAACCTCCCTCCCCCGCCCCCCCAAGAAAAGAGAGCCACCTCTACACGCAGCTGGGAAGCTTTGTGCACTCCTGGGCATCCAGGTGTTCTCCAAGGACCTGAGACCAAACTTAGGCACCACAAAAAGGCAGAATGCACGAGCAGCAAGGGTGTGACCGGCAATGCTGCGACATCTAAGTCTGTCGCGCAGATTCCCGTCCGCACGAGGTCGGCCAGCGTGCAGTTGCAAGGCGTGGCTGTGAAGAAGTATGTATTTGTCTATTTGTCTATACAAGGGACATTAGCTGTCTTCAAGGCTCCATTGCATGTGCTCTCAAATCCACAAATCTCTCAGCTGTCGTGCTTGGAAACTGTTTATTGCCTGGACGATATTGAGGCTTAGTTTTATCTCCAGAATCGAACGTACCTACTTCTGCCCTCCGTCGTGCACAATTATTCAGATACGCTTCTGCTCAGGCCGTCTGTGGCCAAGGCGACAGGAAGTCACCTCGGCTGGTCAGGAAGTACTGTTCAGTGGTTGGGACACCCTGAACACGAGCGAGGCTGCAAAACTTCCCGAAGTTAGCCAAATCCAGAGTACGCCTCCTGTCAATCATCTAAAGCCTTGAGGGAGCACTAGTGACAGCTCACTTGGCCAAGCACTGGCGCCATGCTTTATTCACTCTATACTTTTCAATAACATCTCTGCCGTTGGTGGCGCCTTAAGTGCGGTCTACGACATGCAGCAGATGCTGGGGAAGCTACTACACCGAGTGGGGGAAGTTTGAGTACAAAACATTAATTTGCCCAAGGTATGTGAGGGACTTAGCCAGTCGTCTCCTCAGCAACTACACTTAACCCATGCCGAGCCAAGCTAGTCATCCAGCCACTTGGTTTCGGAAAAGACATTGCTCTCTCCTTCTCAGCCCGATCCCCTTTTTGCACCTGCCAAGCACCCGCATAGCAAACCCCTGCCATCTCTGAGTGCTTGGGCGCCAAACCCGCGCCAACCCATTTCCGTTAGCAGAGGAACATAGGTCCTCAGAGACTCAAACGCTGCTATGGCTGTCTCTCGAAGGCGACATCCCTTGCAGCCACACTACTCTTGGCTCCAGGCTTGCTTGGCCGTGCCAGGCGCAAATGCTAAATAGAGCCAACGACGGGCGAGAGGCAGGTAACCAGGTAGCATCGAGTTGGACGGGCTCAAGGCCTACACCACTTGAAGAGTACGTCGTAGTAGTAGTAGTAGTAGTAGTAGAAATGAAGTACACTCGTGGCAAGCACCGCCCCGCAACACTGCCCATTAACGATGGCTGAGCCGAGTGCTACTAAAGACTCCGTGCATGGAATACTGCATGCTTACTCGCTTGCTCGACTCAACGATATGCTGGCAAACAGTCCTGGACACTCCAGTCGGTACCTTCAGGCTCCAAGAGCCCAATTCGCAGTGCCGTTGCCTGAGGCAGTGCTACAAACCCATGCCATCCGCAAACTTCCCAGGTGGCCACTCGCCTCATCGTCAGAGGACGTAAAGCAGAGCTATAAGGTATCGTTAGCAACTTGGATCCGCTTTCAATTTCTTATCCCCCCCAGTTTGCCTCGTCGGTTTCTTTCAGGTGGCCCTCCATGATTTCCTTCCTGTAGACAGTCCTGTCCAATGCGTCCTCTCGTATCCTCTCGGTTCGATTCCGCTCACGGCGCTGCCTGATGTGAGTCTGAGTCACTGAGCGCAGAAGCAAGTCAAAAGTTCTGAAGCTCAAAAAGCTCAGAAGGTCGGTCCGAACTCCAGGAAAGGAAGGCGAGTCCATCTCCTGAGGCGACATCGAACCGACACGATGGCTCTCGAACCAGATGCACATGTGCCAAGTGCGGTTCTCCAGACAGGCACCGCCAGCAAAAACCCCTCTCTGCGGAACGGCTCCTCCTCGTAGACCTCCGTGTCTTCGAAGGCAAAGTTGGCTGCCCGGGCCGTCACCCCCAAGAGATCCTGGAAGCTTTCTTTGCAAGGTCAGCCTGAGCCCCGGTCCGGAAACGGCAACAGGTCCTGCAAGACCCGGAACGCAGTCTCCTCGGGCCCAACAAATGTATCTGCAGAGTTCTACGACTCTTCGGATTCGGCCACTGCTGCTGTGCAGGAACCAAATTCTTGGACATTTTTTCGTGCATGATCCGCCGCGTACATTTGCAGTTGCTCGGTTGCTCGTGCCTGCGAGTTCTCGTGCGGGAACTTTTTCGTGCCAGGAAGTCGCGAGGCAGCACGCCTGACGGAATGGCATGGCTGCGCTGGAACTGGGCACTCGCGACCGCTCGAGCACACGGCCTGCGCCCATCCGGATATTGCTCACCAACTTCGATCAACAGGCGCTCCTGCCAGCCCGAAGGTGCCACCAAGCTGTCGGTCTCGAAGTGGTACTTCAACAAGGCAGAACGTGGAGATTGCGCTGCACGTCCTGCCTTTCTGGACGAGGAGTACAGCCGAAGCAAGACCACATCTACCACGCGCACCTGAGTAGCATTAAGTTAAGCGTCAGTTGCACCTGAAGTATATTCACAATTCACTGACTCGGACAGGTGCCAGCTTTTTGTGAGTGGTCGCATCCAGCATCAAACGCACAGAGCCGTTCTGCACCTGAAAACAAAATCATGCGAAACAGCAACATGAGAACGAGTCGAACATGGAACGAATCATTCTTTCTGCAATGCTCGCATCTAGCTGGAAGCCTCCGAAGCCAGCTGCTCAAGGGTCTTGGCCTGGTGCCGTCAATCGTCGCCAAGACGACGAAGCATGAACACAAATTCAGGGCCAGTGAAAGCTCTATAAACTGCCTCTCCCATGCCAAATTTCGCAATGTCAATGTTGTAGTCCTGCGACGCCAACCCATTGTGCGAATCTACAACACACGACGATGCCAGATGCTAGCTTGCCACAGGCTCTTTGCCCGTGAAGAAAACGAGGCGTGCCACCGAAAAAGTCAGCAATCACTGCACAGTTGAACAACTGGATTTCGAGTCGATTGAACATTGGAAAAACCTTCCGGCACTATGAGAGAACGGCAGTCAGATGCATGATATGTCGGTAAGTGGCCGCCAGTCGTTCGCAATTCAAGGCAATATTTTTTTCGGAAGTGGCAGCCATCACACGCAACAATAGATGCCCCACAGCGCGGTGACATACCAGGCACAATCGAGTTAGCGTAAAGGATGCCCGCATGCAAATACGCAGATTATTAGCATCATAGCTCGACGTGCCAACTTACGATCATTGACTGCACTGCGGAAAGCCGGCTCGAGGTGCATAAGCTGGCTCCCTGGATACAGGAGGGTTCCGAGGCGTCGAGCTTAAAGCTGGAAACGAAGAGTATGCGGGGCCCCGGCTTGCAGACGGCAAAGAGTCAGCCGCTAGTGACCGTGCTTGACGACACAGGGCCGCGCAGAACAGCCAGAGCCAGAATGTCGTATGGGGTCTGCGTGCGAACCAACCAACGGGTGGGAATTTGGATCAAATTGTCCTAAGGCTTCAGTTTTGCCCCACTTGTGGGTCCATTCCCTTCTCGACCCTGGACGCTGAGACTTCGAGGGCCTTTCGTATGTCCTGCTCCCATACGGAAAAAGAAAGAGCCAATCACCAAAACATGCTGTGTGAGATGTTGTGAAGCCATCGGCCACGAGCTCCGCCGCTGCATGGACGGATGGAGGTCTCGGCCCCGCAGCTGGCAGCGCACGGGTTCGGGGGTATACGATTACTCCCGGCTCGTGCATCGCATCGGAGACAAAGGCAGCAGTGTGAGGATCTGCCGCTGTGTACCAGCCGCTAGGAGGGCAGCCGCACAGTGTGTCGCAGCGTAGTCACAGTTACAAATGAAGGCAGTAGTCTCAGCAGTTGGCTGACCTCGGTTCAGCTGTATGCGCCCGAATTGATGTTGATGTGCAGTCGTGGCTTCGCTATGCTTAGCTTCAATGTTTCTCAAAATGTGTGCCGCTTGAGGGGGCATTGAAACTGACGATGCTGCTGTTACTACGTCTTGTGTCATTGAAACTTTTTGCCATGGCTTCCTTAGCTTCGTACTCACGCATACCAAAAGACCCTGGAGAGGGTCGCACAATCTCTCCTGCAACATCTTGCCAACGATGTGTGGTGACCTGGCTGCAATTGACTGCATCTGCATAGAATCTACATGGCTGGAAGAAACATACTGAAATCCAGTGCTTTCCCTTGCAGGTGACTCTCAGGATTTCAGATCCTGGGCCTGTCGAGCTCTCTGGACACCTCCTCAAGGGTGCCTAGGGTACACGTGCAGTCGCAGAAATGACCAGAAGTGAAGGAAGAAACGGCTCATTTATGATTGAAACTGAGATGTCTCGACTCTTGACATCTGCCCATGGGCGAGTGTACTGACAGAGGACTTCTAGCAGCGGGAGCCTAATCTTTGACACCCAGTCGACTCAAACAGTCCAACTCCCGAAATCCCCCGATGGTTTGGTGCCTTGCTTGCCATAAGGTCAACTTTCAGACTTTCGTGCCGAAGCTGCGCTCTTGGCCCTCTGAACTGCGCGGTCCCAGATTCTCGGCCTGCAAGAGAGTTCAAGGTTGTTCCGAAGCCTCCAAGCAAGCGCGTGTGTGTGTGTGTCTGTGTCTGTGTCTGTGTCTGTGTCTGTGTCTGTGTCTGTGTCTGTGTCTGTGTCTGTGTCTGTGTCTGTGTCTGTGCCTGTGCCTGTGTCTGTGGCTGTGCCTGTGCCTGTGCCTGTGCCTGTGCCTGTGCCTGTGCCTGTGCGCGTGCGTNGTGCGTGCGTGCGTGCGTGTGCGTGCGTGTCTGTGTGTGTGTGTGTGTCTGTGTGTGTGTGTGTCTGTGTGTGTGTGTGTGCGCGTGCGTGCGTGCTTGGCCTGTATCCGGTCCCACCACTGGTACAACCACTGCGCCCCTGGAAGCCGGCGATCTGGCACTGAGAACCTGAGCGACCAATGGCCCAAGTTCTCAAGAGGCCGATGCCCAGAAGTCCAAGAGTCTAGGCCGCTGGCTCGGTCAAGCTGGCACAATGCAGGAAATCCACGGCTGCGGGGCCCTGTGAAGACTCCAACGCTTAAGCAAAAAACAGACTTAGCCACTTTGCTTCTAGAAACGGACCGAAAGCTTCAGAGGCCAGGTGCCTTCGTGTGCTCGTTGTTCAGTCGTTCCATAAGCTCTCGCCGCCTCTCTGCAACCTGGTTGCTTCAGAAACACTGGTGACCTCTTCCGTACATGTCTAATGCTAACACCTTCTGGGCGGCCTCTCAAAGAGCATGCAAATGCGTAGGCCGACATCTTTTGGTGCAGTCATGTTGAACCAAAAGCTAACTGGGAGCATCTTCTGGTGAAAGGCAACCTGTTGCCGGAGAGCTGGTTTTGGCTCTTCGCGCTCTGCCCTGCCCTGGCTTCGAGTTTTCATGACCACGAAAGAGAGTCGTGGGAGGATCACCCACTGGGGCGGCGCGAGCACAATGCGAGACTTTCCCTACGGATATGTCGACATTCCCTTCCGAAAATCTCCCAATGCGTGCATGAACTGCGACCTTGGCAGCCCTGAGGAGCTTGCGCTGCAGTTGGGCTCCTCATGTTCGAACTGATGAACGGGCACCTCGGAGCGCAGTGGACTCGGACACGCGCACGGCTGCAAAAGAGAAGCTTCGAGCGCGTGCGTCTGCGGTCGGCGTGCCTCCAAGGACTCGGAACTTCTCCGCCGGCCTCGGACCGCGGAGCTGCGGAGCTGAAGATAGCGAAGCGATGCGAAGCGGCGGCCCCCGCCCGGCCCCCGCCCTGCCCCTTGGGGCCTTCTCTGGACTCCGAGCTTTTCGTCTCCACGAAGTCCTCCTCCTCACGGCTTCCAAGCCCCCCCGGCAGCCTCTGCTTGCAGTTGCGCCAAAGGCCTTGGCTTGCGAGCAGCCTGCGAAGTCAGAGAGCCATCGATGAACCTGGCAAGCGGCATACGGCGATTACGGCGTACGGCATGTGGTCCCGACAGCTGCAGCGGCGCACCATCACATCGTCTGCCGTAGCACGAACGTCCTCCTCCTTCAACAGCATAACTCGAATGAAGTCTTGGCATAGAGGCTCCAGCCTGCAGGAAGGCATGGATTAATAACTGAACGCAGCAGGACGTAGTGACATGGAAACACCCAGCACCTCTTTGGGTACTTTGGCTCTTTTGCTTTGATGTCGTGCTCGTCCTGACAACTCTGCGACCATGCGTCGCTTGTCATGAAAGCAAACCTTGTGAGATGCAGCTGTTCACAAAAATCGGGCAATCATTAACTTGCCTCCATCATGCGCCAAGACGTTCAGAACCAACCCCAACGAGTGGACTACCATGGACTACCACATGGCACTTCGACGGACACCGCCTTGAAAGGAAAGCGGCCATCCAGCAAGCCGTACATGATGATCCCGAGGGCCCAAACATCCACCTCCAAGGACCGATCTTCGGCCGTGACAGCTGTCCAGGCAGCTCGACGCAGATCCCCTGTCTGCGACAAGAGCAACCATTGCGGCCTTCAAGCCATAGCTCTTGCCAAAAATCTCTGGAGCCCAAAAGATCCTCATTCACACAAGTGCGAGACAAAAGCTGTCCAAGAAGAAACCATGCGCATGCATGCTGCTGAAGTAATCGCAAAAGCACTGTCTCTAGGTCTCTCTCTCGCTCTCGCTCAATGCCATGGCTCCTGGTCCCAACCTCAGAGGACAATCGCCGCTGTCCCTCCACCAGCTCTGCAGTGCCTGCGCTCAGCACCAGAAGCTCAGCCGCTAAGGCATGTTAATACGGCGACGACGTGATAGATTCTCAGAAACACCACCCTTCAGAGGATCCGATGATGGACTGATCTCAGGATCCCCGGAAATCGGTGAATCGATCGTGACATGAAGTGGGTCTGCCCGATCAGTTGGTTCAAATTTCTGAGCTGTGCTGCCAAGCGCACACAGACAGAGCGAGTGAAACTCTTGGCACTTGTCCGTACATGTGCCTGCTCATTTTCTCTGCATCTTTACATCCTAGATGTCTTTCCGATTTTTGCAAGCGCTGAGAACGGCACAGGCACAGGTGGTTTTAAGGCAGATGCCGAGCAAGACTGTACAACCTGCCCAAATAGCCTGTCCGCACAAGAAAAATCTCAGACTTACGCAAGAAGCTCTCCGGCACGCTCTTGAAAATGCCCAAAGGAGGCTCCCTCTGTGCCAGCGACGGAAGGATCTCTACACTCTACACGTCCAGTCACCCGCAGGGCATCCCTGAGGTGCAGACGCCCTTCACTCGCCAACTACAGTAGACTCTCCCATGAGCAAAAGCAGGGTCAGATCTCAGAGCACTCTAAGATTCGACTATATTCTAAGATGTTGCCAGCTCAACTGTGCTGGCAGCGTTGGAGGTTGTGGCCTGAGCACAAGGCTTTGCCGAAGAGGGCTGGACAAGAATAGCCTGCCAGCCTCTGCACTCCTTACACATCCGTACCCCACTAGTTGTCGTCAAGACGCAGCGTGCCGTTGAATGCGTTTCTGATCGACGAAATTCTTGTGGGGACCGGTTGCCTTAGCTCGCGGGCTCATCAAGCATTCATCCTTTCCTGCATTGTTCCGACCAGACCTGTTAACCGGATGCAGTTTGCAGGTCATCGTGCTTGCAGCGCCGTTGCATCACCCTCGATTGCAACCAGCAGAGGATGCTGAAACTGATCTGGCATGTCGGTTGAGACCAGGTAGTACTTCACCGCCGCCATGCTCGGAACGGCCTCTCTGTTTGCAGGATGCTGTGCGTGGCAGATCGTTGTGTGCGGGTAGGCAGAAGAAATATGACAGGTCCGCGCATGACGTATGGCAGCAGTGAGACAGGGATGCCCAATCCCCAAGTAACTTTCGAAAGACATCCTTCTCGTATCAAAACAATCCAACGATACTGGCCCTGCGGCTGGCAACACCTGCTAAGTTAGATATCTTACTAAGGATTCCATAGCATCTGTCTCTTGTCGCACTTCCAAAATGCTCGAAGACGGTTGCTAAGCTGCACTCGAGTTTACGCAATCACTGCGCAAACACACACACACACACACTTAGGCATCCATCGCGCAGCCACTCATCTGTTGTTTGTCAAGCCATGCTTGATGTAATCTTGAAAGCATGAAGCTTTCGGGGTTCCGGAACCAATCAGGACTCAAGGCTCACCAGTCTAATCTGGACACCACAGAAGGCCTGTCCTTTTTCTAATCTTGGCACCACAGGGGGTTGCCTTTTTA
>BGNK01001628.1:53017-92833 GCA_003297005.1 Symbiodinium sp. clade A Y106 | reverse complement strand
TGCACTCCCGTTGTAGTTTGGGTTCCCCCCCACACACACACCTCATTGAGGAGAACATAAACACCTTAGTCGCATGTTAGGCTCGAAGCTAGGTGTTGTGGAAACATAACTAGCACCTGCAAGCCTGTAGGGGCACTCACATAAGCGCTCGATGATGTGGTAGCACAGCCTTGCTTGGAAACTCGACGTTGAACTTGTAGGACCCGCTGCCTGTAAGCCCGACACCGAACTGGTAGGACACACTGCGTATAAGTCCGATCCCAAACTGGTAGAGCCTGGCACTAGTACGCCCGACACCGAACTCGTAGGACCTGGCGCTTGTCAGCCCGACACCGTACTGGTAGGACATGGTGCTTGTGGCTGCAGCTCGTTGGCTGTCAGCCTTGCCCGAGCTTCTGGCTTGGTGACATTGTTGATCTGAATATTGATTTCCATGGCAGCAAGCTGGATAGCAAGCTGGNAGCCTTGCCCGAGCTTCTGGCTTGGTGACATTGTTGATCTGAATATTGATTTCCATGGCAGCAAGCTGGATAGCAAGCTGGACATAACAGACCCTAAAACTTAAACTTAAAAGAAACAAGAAACAAACAAGATTGACATGTAATCACAACATGTTTTTCAGCAAGAACATCAACTTGGTACTCGATCAGCGTCTCCGCAGAAATCAGATTCACTTGAGCTCAATAGACTTTCCCGTTCAACTGAGACTTTCCGATCTGTTGAGTTTTGGGCCTGTTGAAGCCTAGCCAAGTATCGCTACGTCCCACTCGGGGCTCTGATGCTCAAGGGATACTGCCTCGAGAGCAGCGGTAATGGCGCCGTGACGGAAGGCCATGCCTATTCACACTCGAAACCCGGGCATCCCTGGTGGGTCGTTCTCAAGAGCGATCTCAACTCAGCAATGAGCTCAAGAACTCAGCTGGGACTTCAAAAAGAAAAGCTTTGATGGAGGTCTTTCAATAGGCTCAGATTTCCTTGCTGATGTTTAATAATGAAAAACAACTGATATTGGTGATGGTGAAGAACACGATAATGAAATGGATTTTGGTGCCAAGCATGCCAGACATCAAGAATGACACGCACACTTACAATGAGGATGATCCGTGAGGGTATGGGTCATGCCCTCGCTGTGCCAGACACCAGGAATGGCACAGCACGAAATGAGATGGAGATGAACATGAAACGAAATGAAGGTATCCCCCAGCTGCCCACGCTGGGTACGTTTACACGGGTTTGGGGAGGGGAGTCTTCGTTGACCAGGACCACCTCCCCACCCCTCCTGGTCCCCTGCTGCATGTTGAATAACTCATGCGAATCAGCAAGCTGCACTCCCGTTGTAGTTTGGACTCCCCACACACACACATGTTCATGAAGCCAGGCAGAACCGAAAGGCCTCTCGAAGTACACGGCATGGAAGCGAACGATGTTGTCGTGTGAGAGGGACTGGCGCAGCGCAGGCTGCATGCTGAAAACAGTTTGCAGTGCGATCAACATGCCATCTGTCAGCCGCTTGGTGGTACCTTCATCAACTCTGCCTCCCTGCGTATCACGGCCGTCGGAGTCTCAACCTGTCTTGAAACTGAAATGGCTGGGCACTATACTCATGTAGAAGCAGCAGCATCTCGCAAGACAGAGCAAGAGAGAGAGAGAGAGATAGAGAGAGAGAGAGAGAGCGAGCCTTGTCCACCATCTTTACCGCGGCCTGCCATCAGTCATCATCGGTCTGCTATTGTTCTGTCGCATCGTGGCAACCAGGAACTTCGGCACCAGGTCAGTAGCTGTCTGTGCCTGCATTCTCGTCTTCCGATGTGCGCACGCCTCGGTTGAACATGCCTATTTTTGCAAATGCCTGTGTTCGGCACATTCAGAAAGCAGGACGCTCTAGGGTGAGGGCATAAACTACACCGAAGGCTCCTTCGCCAATGGCTTCGCCGACGGAGTATTCCTGCAGAGACAATTACGCAACGTTCTCAAAAGCTCCGCGCGGAGCATCGCGGATTCCGCCTCCAGAAGGCGCTTCCCGCTCGCCCTCAGATGCCAAATGCCGAAGAGGTGAAAAAGCCTGTTTCCCACCCTTTTCTTGATTTGGCTTAGTCAGCGGCAGTTCCTCCTCAACGCTCGCACCATGTACACATTGGCCGGGTAGATATCCCTGCGACAATCTTGCTCCAGGCAGCACTACTGCAGGAATGCCTTCAGTAGTGTGGTTGTGACGCCTGCTTGCTGGCCTGAGTCTCCTTCTGGGACAGAGTGAAGCCCATTCTGGCATCAGCATCTAAAGTTCAGCTTGACAGTGCTAGAGCTGAGGCGGCCGTCGACCGTCGAGCCAGGTCCATTGGGAAGCACAAACTGGGGATCTGGAGCTTGGGAGCGGGTGCGCACAGCCTTTCGTCTTTCCTCAGACACATTTACATTTCTCAACGTTCCAACCTTTCCACCACCTCGCCTCGGCGGCGCGTCTCCAATGCACCCGCAGCTCGCACTGAAGTACAGTTTCCCCGTGCATACCGACCTATGCTGCGGCTTGGGCCATCTCTGGAGGTGGCCGTTTCTGAATCTGGTGCGCCATGATGGGCCGTGAACCCACCCACCCACCCACGGTGGCTCTAATGCACACAAACTTTCGCCCCGTCCACTTCCCGTCAGGCCGGTGTTGCTGCTCATGCGTTCATGTGCAAACCCTCAGTCTCGATATGGCCCTGGTGCTGAGATCGGGCTGGTGGCACAACCTCCACGACATCACAGTCTCGTTTTTCGCGGTGTCCAGAGCACGGCTGGCCCCACCATCTCGTCCCTAACCAGGCACATGCACCTGATACCTTGAAGCACCGAGCCGGCAGCCGCGTTGTTGATGCTTTTCAGCATGACACCTGCAACTGACAAGCTGGTCGAACTTGCCAGGCTGGGAAGGCTGCTCCTGGCCTGACGGTGTCTCCGGCGAGGGGCTGCAGCCTGTCACCATGCGACGACATGCTGAAAGCGGCTTTCTTGCGGCTTGCGTGTCAGAAACGAATCGTCTGCGGGGTGCCATGGCCCAGCGCAAGAAGTCCCACGATGCCAGACAGGCCTCGGCCATTCTGGGCCATGCTCGGCCACGCGACGTTACCAACCGCGAAGTTCAAAAGCTCTTCACAGCCCCGCCACGCAGCGTTTTCGTGTACAAGCCTCTGTCCTGACGACAAAGATCTGCGAGGAGCATGTGTAGCTGAGATCGCGGCAGGACGTAGCTGTGCCACAAGGACCGATGGCTAGACAGGTTGTTCGAAAGCTTAAATCGCAGGTCTTGGTCAAAGTATGCTGGGACATGCTGGGTCTGCTCATCTGCATACCGGCTTTCAAAGGCCTAAGCAGCCTCAGAGTTCAGGAGCTATGCTGCGGCTCCAGCGTTGCGATTCTGATATCGCTCCAGCTCTGGGGGGTGTGGCTGTGCTTGAGCGGATGCAAAGCTCTCCGAATGGACTCCTCACTGCATGAGCAACATTGACAGCAAATCACCTCCAGCATCAAGTCCCATGTCATGCTGTTTGCTCTTCCCCGGGTAGCAGGTTCAGCCGCTATGCAGAAGCTGCCACCCGTCTTCACAGGCTTCGCAACCACAGCGGAACAAACGCTATGACCCGTCAGCTTCAAACTCCCTGAAGAACGGCATTCCTGTCCTGCTGACTACCTCTGGCGACGCTGTTTGGAAGGCTAGACATTGTGGAGTTGTCCCGCACAGGGACCAGAGAAGTTCCAAACCCGACTCGCACTTCCGGATTGAAGTGTGGCACACAACTTTGTGTGGGAAACGGGATCGTCATCCACGAAACGACTTCGATCTGACACCGCCTTTGCTCCAGACTGTTTCGCCTCAGACTTACTCATCGTCAGACCTCAGTCTCAGTCTCTGGGGCACAAGTTCAAGGTCTCTTGCGCTGCCTCCAGCAGTTAGCAAAGACCCTGGCACCACGATCTCCAAGTCGTGGGGCCTGTGGACCGCTCTTCTGGAATCATGGAATGCTGGGAGCACTGTAGCACTCGCGATGCCGGGCAAACGACACATCAGGACGAGTCTGTGGAAGATCAACGCCTGTCATTTGAGGATGCTGGCATGCTCTTCGTTGCACTGCTATCTACAGCAGTTCTCGCTGAGTGTCTCGTGAAACAAGACCTGATCTTTTGAAGTTGTTTGAACAGCGTTTTGCGTCTCATCCAACCTGTGCTCGTTGAACTCAGCAAACTACAGGAGATCGGTCGGTCCCAGCTGCCACAGAGCAATCTGGCAACATTGCCAGAAGCGCAGCTGGAATCGAAGGCCTGGCAGTCAGCAGGAGGAGCACATATGCTAAACTTGTTCAGAAGCTTCTTGCAAGCAACTCTTGACATTATGCGCTGCCTTGTCAGCACCCAAATCTGTAATGTCCCATCTACACGTCGGACACTCTGGGCCTTGATGCATCTGAAATCTGCCAACTTCGAGCGGGAAAGACGATCCTGCTCGACATGAACTGCTTGGTTTCCGGCTTCTCTTCAGCCAACCTCGCATAAAGGCCACGCTAGACACCACGACAAGTAAAACAGCACATCATGCCATGCATGACAGAACATAAGCTCTTGCACGCACCTCGGAGACAGCCAATGTGGAAAGTGTGAAGGCAAGGAGTCATGACCTGGAAACATCACCAGCATATCCCACTTGTCAGACAGATTGCCACATATTGCCACAAGTACTGCGCATTCGAGACAGAAGCTGCTGGGCCCTTGGCAATTTCGGAATCATTTCCAGCTTCCCAAGAATCGAAGTCCTCCATGCAAATTGGACCTGTGAAGACCGCGACTGGACATCGCGAGCAGGACATGCATCCTTTTTTGGCTACAGTCTGAGATGTTGACAGCTTTGGGGATGGGGCGCTCCACTGAATAAGCCTGCACAACGGCGCACTGCAAAACAAATCGGAGCAACATGAAACGTGGAGCGCACTCGCGGAGTATGTCACTCGTGGTAGTTCCACCTTGGCCGCACCCAACCGACTGATTTACCACGAAGCCAAAATGGCTGTGCGGATTGACACGAGGAGCACTGCAGGACAGGACACATGTCTGGGGTCTCGACTAGGAGGGCCGAAAGACTGTAGGAAGATGTTACATCGCCCCTTTGCTCCACACTCTGACGCATCCTGAGCAGATGCTGCGCCAACATGTCCCTGAGTCGTACGACAAGTGGTACAGACCACGGGGTGCTCAGCCTCGCACAGTCTTGACAAATCCCTGCAGAGTCCAAGGAAGCTCAAGCACTGCAGGAAGCAGGGAGCATGCTTTCGGCTTTCGGTTGCATGAGCCGTGAGCCTCAACCTTCCGGAATGCTGCACCATCTGCTCCATGAGCTGGACCATAGGCAGATGGAGAGGCAACACCTGCACATGAACTGCAATCCGCGGCATGCTATGCCTCTGCTATGCCAAAATAGGCGCACCGTACCTGGGCATGCATCGATGGCTCTTCGCTGGCTGCTTCGCTATCGATGTCACGTTCTGACCCAAGTTCGCCTCAAAAACAAACGTTGCATCTAACCTTCAATTGCAGGACAGCGCTGCACGATAAGGCAAGATACCGCAAGCGAAAATGCTTGACCCAGTGCTATTGTCGGCACTTCCAAAGGACAGGCTTGCAGCTGCAACAGTGCATGGGAAGAGCACTTCCAGAAATCGCTGGGACGATTAGCACTAGCGCACAAAACCATCCTGGGGATGGCGCTATCGTCTGAAGCGGAGCTCGCATAGTTGACAGAGGAAGCCTCATCCCTGCTCCAAGGCAAAAGCGGCATCCAATAAAGAACTGATTCCGACACTGGAACAGGCAAACGCTCTGATGCTCTGCCCTTATGTACCCAATTCGTATGGTGAATGTTGCTGCTGGTTCTTCGTTCTGGCCTTTCATTGTAGAACCCTGCTTGTGGTTGTTTTGCCGATGATGGGCGAAGCTTTCTATCAGAGATACGATCGAGATCCCCGAATGCTTGACGTTTTGCAGCGACCTGCAGCGGTCGCAATCAGGCCTGTCAGACCTTCCAGCGCTACGCGTACTAGTACACCAGTTCAGTTTGCGCCATGTTCTGCGAAGACTTCATACAACTCAAAATGGCGATGGTTGTGGTGATGATGATGGTGGTGGTGGTGCTGGTGATGATGGTGATGGTGATGACGATGTTGGTGATGATGATGATGCTGATGACGGTGTTAAAGGGTACAGAAAACATACCAGGGGGCCGTCGCACCAAAAACATCCGCAAAACAGGTCCTAAGCAGGCGCAGTCCCATTGGGTGCCATGACTTGGACGAGGACCGTGACCTTAATCCAGTATAGACGGTGTGGCGAAAGGCCAATGCGAATCGGTTGAGTTGTGGAATCCGAAGGAGAGATGCATCCAACGGAGGCACTCCAGAAGTTCGAACAAAGCACTCGATGTTACTTTGTCGGCCAGGTATTGAAGGAAAATCTCCGGTGAGATCCCATGCACCATGCCTAGCAGGACCGAGCAAGTCTCAGAACTTATACCGAGAGAGAGTTAGAACAGTAGCGAAGCCTGGACCTCAAATCCGTAAATTCTGACTGCACTCCTTCAAGGTGGGAGCCAACCATCACGTAGATTCAATCAGCCATCTTGACGGGGACGATGATGGAAGATGTGCGTCTGCGTATCTATAATATATGTGTGTGTGTGTATATATATATATATATATGCTCCCCCCCCCCCCGTTGGCAGACCATGCCCTNCTAATCTCCGTATATTCTCTCTTCTCTCCTTCAATGTGGGAGCCATCCATCGCATAGTTTCACTCACACATCTTGGCGGGGGCTGTGATGAAATATGTGCCTCTGCATATCTATAATATATGTGTGTGTGTTTATATATATATATATATATGCCCCCCCCCCCCCCGTTGGCAGACCATGCCCTTGTGACAGTGTACTCTTGGCAGGTGACTCGGCTGACATATTGTATCCAAACACACACCACACGACGATAATCTGTACAGTAGATATACAACGTGTACTTTTAACATGCCATGTACTGAGGACGCATGCACCAAACGTGCGGCACATGAGTTAATGGTTTTGTGGTAGTATTGATATCAGGATGAGTATTAGTTGTAGTATTAGTATTAGTATTTACTGTAAATATACATATCAATACTAGTAAATATAAACTAGTGTTAGTGCTCATGTTCGTGTTAGTGTTAGTGTTCGTGCCAGTGTCAATGCCAGTAATAGTACCACTGTGAGTATTGGTATCAGTCTTAATACTGGGTTTAATATCAGTTAAAATTTGCAGAAGTGCTAGTATTAGTATCAATATTAGAGTTAGTTTTGATATGTTAGTATACTGATAGTTTCGTATATTAGCAGATTAGTATATCAATACATTAAATGTATTCGAGCAGTAACATATTTGTATACTTGTACATTAGTATATTTAATATGCTGGTACAACTGCTGGTAATAGTACTGGTATTAGCTTGAGCAATCAACAAAAAAAGGTCAGTATTAGTCTTGGTGATAGCATGACTGCTAACATCAGAAGGGTATACGTATTTGTATACGTAGGAGCATCAATACTTATGTAAATATTGCTGTTAGTATAAATATTGTGACTAGTGTTAGTAATAGTGTTAGCGTTAGTACTAATATTAATCTAATGATTTGTATTTGACGGAATGTTTGTTTTAGTATTACTCTTGACTACAGGAAAATACTAACAGATGAATGCATGAATGAGTTAATGTGTTTGAATTTTAATATAGTAGTATGCATATTCATGTACATTAGTATATGCAGGTGTGCATTTGCTCAGTGATACTTCGCCCTACTGTGACGTCATATAGGCTCCAAGAATGGTAATAGTTCTAGTCCGATGCAGAGACTGGCACGATAAGGCGCGCGGGTGGCCCCTGAATCAAGGTATTATAGAGCACATGTGTATATATATATGAGGGTGGTACGGATACACTACATAATAATCTCACTTGAGACGTATAGAACAGAATCTAAAATTTCCAAAATGGCCCGACCTAGTGGAGAGGATTTTCCAAAACATAAGGGCGGACTTTTTGGAAATTTTGGAATCTCCTCACTTTCCGGATTTCCAAAATTTCTGAAATTTCCGAAATTGCCGAAATTTCCGAAATTTCCAAAATGGCCCGACCTAGTGGACAGGATTTTCCAACATAAAGGCGGACTTTTTGGAAATTTTGGAATTCCCTCACTTTCCGGATNTTTCCAAAATGGCCCGACCTAGTGGACAGGATTTTCCAACATAAAGGCGGACTTTTTGGAAATTTTGGAATTCCCTCACTTTCCGGATTTCCAAAATTTCCGAAATTTCCAAAATTTCCGAAATTGCCAAAATGGCCCGACCTAGTGGAGAGGATTTTCCAAAACATAAGGGCGGACTTTTTGGAAATTTTGGAATCTCCTCACTTTCCGGATTTCCAAAATTTCCGAAATTTCCGAAATTGCCGAAATTTCCGAAATTTCCAAAATGGCCCGACCTAGTGGACAGGATTTTCCAACATAAAGGCGGACTTTTTGGAAATTTTGGAATTCCCTCACTTTCCGGATNTTTCCAAAATGGCCCGACCTAGTGGACAGGATTTTCCAACATAAAGGCGGACTTTTTGGAAATTTTGGAATTCCCTCACTTTCCGGATTTCCAAAATTTCCGAAATTTCCAAAATTTCCAAAAAGGCCCGACCTAGTGGACAGGATTTTCCAAAACATAAAGGCGGACTTTTTGGAAATTTTGGAATTCCCTCACTTTCCGGATTTCCAAAATTTCCGAAATTGCCAAAATTTCCGAAATTGCCAAAATTTCCGAAATTGCCGAAATTTCCAAAATGGCCCGACCTAGTGGACAGGATTTTCCAAAACATAAGGGCGGACTCTTTGGAAATTTTGGAATTCCCTCACTTTCCGGATTTCCAGAATTTGCAACATTTCCGAAATTTCCAAAATTTCCGAAATTGCCGAAATTTCCAAAATGGCCCGACCTAGTGGACAGGATTTTCCAACATAAAGGCGGACTTTTTGGAAATTTTGGAATTCCCTCACTTGCCGGATTTCCAAAATTTCCGAAATTTCCAAAATTTCCAAAATGGCCCGACCTAGTGGACAGGATTTTCCAAAACATAAAGGCGGACTTTTTGGAAATTTTGGAATTCCCTCACTTTCCGGATTTCCAAACTTTCCGAAATTTCCCAAATTTCCAAAATGGCCCGACCTAGTGGACAGGATTTTCCAAAACATAAGGGCGGACTTTTAGAAATTTTGGAAATTTCGGAAATCGGAAAGTTAGGGGCGAGACTTTTGGAAATTTTGGAATTGAGTTTGGGAGGGCTGATCGTCACCCATCCGGTGACAGACCATGCACTACGACTCGGGGGGCGACCATATACACATACATATATATATATATATAGTTGTATACACATGGTGTACATGTATGTGTATATATTAGGGCCTTCCTCTAACAGTAACTCTTTATGGGGTTCTGGGTAGCAAAATGAACACTTAAATCTGGACAAATGAACACTTAAATCTGGACAAGTGAACACTTAAATCTGGACCAAATGAACACTTAAATCTGGACAAATGAACACTTAAATCTGGACAATTGAACACTTAAATCTGGACCAAGTGAACACTTAAATCTGGACAAATGAACACTTAAATCTGGACAATTGAACACTTAAATCTGGACCAAGTGAACACTTAAATCTGGACAAATGAACACTTAAATCTGGACAAATGAACACTTAAATCGGGACAAAAGAACACATAAAACATGGACAAGTGAACATTTAAAACCGGACGAACTGAACACTGAAGTAAGTCAATTCTTGACGAAACGAGCATAAGAATAAAACTAAACCTGGACGAGTGAAAACTTAATCGTGGCGAACAAACAAGTAAACTAAACCGAAGCTGGGCGAAATCCTCACGTAGTTCGTAACTTGAACCTGCATAGAATCTACGGGTGGGATGCTTCTTTCGCTTGATTACATGACTGACTACTTAGACACTGCATCGTTCTTGATAAACTGAACTCTTGATGAAACCCCACCAGCCAGTTGGACACTTTATGCAGGGGTGATTCAAGTACCAATACAGCCAGTAAGTATTGCCAATGTTGTTTTTATGGCTGGCATTTCGGAGCTATGACCTATGCATCCAAAGAGCACGAAGTGCCTATTGTTAGCAGATACCCGGGCTTAAGGGTTAGGGGCTGACACAAGCCAAGCCGCAAACTGCCCAGAGTTGTGCCACGAAGCAGGCCGACCAAGAGGCAACAGACAATAGACAATAGAGATAACGAGAATCAATTGCAGAATATTAATTGACTAGGCGAAATCGTATTGCTTGGCGGCAATAAGACAACGATTTGTCAGTAATTATGAAATCTGCATCGACTCAACTTCGTCAGATTTGGAATATTCATCGAATCATTGCGACAACTGAAAACACAGAGCTTGGAAAGGCTATTAAGACTATTATTTACTAATTTACTATTTTATTATTGTTAGCTGCAATAGCGAGAGTGACATCATGGGAATCATCACCGCCGCCACAGGAGCGACAAGCATTGCCATCAACATCACCGTTATCATCATCGACAGCAGTGAACCTATCTTATGCTAGGGGGCTGGCTAAGGCTTCAGGCAAGCACCGCACGACGGATTTGTTTTCACAGCACTCCACACTGCAACTTCATAGGTATTTGAAACGCATGACCTGCGACTTTTAACTTTCGTGGGACCCAAGCTACACATCGCTATGCACTAAGGTTATGTGCCTAAAGCCCGATAGCCTAGCCTATGGCCCATGGCCTATGGTTACATCACAATCACAGGCCTACCGCTTCCTAGCATGCCGCTTGAAGTTTAAATCACTTCGACACGGGCTTGCCGCTGAGGATTGCATTGCATCGGCTTGTAAGATGGGCATGCACTCGCCAGCCCCTCTTCTTCACGCCGGCATTCGCCTTATTTACCAGCGACTGCCTTGTCTCGCCGGTCTTAAGGTCGCGATACAAGGCTTGAGCGATGGTAGCGTCTCCGACACAAGATGCAATGCCTGCCAAGCTAATTCGACCTTGCTCATCAGTACCACTGGCGGCACCCATGAACAGCTTGATGATCTGAATTATCGATTGAGCTTCTGCAAAGAGAGACTGATACTTGGGTTCATGTTTGAATTCATCCGCACTTGCAGCGGCTGAGATGGCCACCAAAATCTTTTTCATGGCAGCGACCTTCTCCACTCCGTATGAGACGAAGTTGTAGCAATGCTTCAACGATATACTGTTGCACAATTTTGCACTGATCGCAGCATCGACCTTATCGGCATCCAAAGCCTTCGTGAAATCCTCCAAACCATCAATAGCATGATAGTGTTTCTCGAGGGCTTCCTGGAAGTGCTCGAAGTCGACCTTAGCAATGCCCACGACCTTCGTGAAGAGCAATGGAATCTTGCCATGGATGCCCGTTACGAACATGGTAGCCTTCGCATCTTTTGTAATGTTCACTGCCCTTTCTGCCTCACGGAAACAATGCATAAGCTTGCCCGGCTGGTGCTCTTTCGAAGCCAATGATTCCATGATGCCGCCATCGAAAAGCTTCGAAGCCTCCTGCGGCGACACGTCCTTGTTGAACACCTGTCCAAAGAATGCTAGTTGTGGAATCTTTGGTTTAGGAGTTAGGGTGTAGGCGGGTTTCGGGATTATGGCAGTTTTATGATGAGCTTTATGGTAGTGTGACAGCAAGCGAAGACAACCAGTGGTAATGGCGGTGTAGCACAGGAGTAGGAGCAAATCAACATGCACCCGGTCGTTTGTTTATATTGGGAAACAATCGACTCAAAAAGTAACTAATATAAAACCGAAATACCCTAGATTAAGTTTTGTTGAGTAATCGTACAATTCAAACACCGGGTTTATACTACATTCATTAACTACACTACGACCATAAGTTCTAAGTTATACAGTTATAAGTTAGAGCCAGACTTATTGTTAATTATTAATTATATGATGCGGACTGGATAAGTACTACTAGACCCTGGACTGAAACCCACTCGTCACATGAACCAACCAAACCAGCATCAACACTTTGCCAAACTGTCAAACTATTTGCACGACAAATGGCCTCGGCACTGCCTGGGAGCTTTGCCATGGTGGCGATCCAACGACCAATGTAGGTGATCATCTTGCCCAAAGGAAGAACAGCACCGGCGGCGCACAAGGATGCACTCGAAACAGCAACCGGGTGAGCCGCATCTTCATCGATGATCCAGGGGCACCAGCCTCCCACGTGGCGACCATACAAATCGAAGAGAGCTCCGTAATCCACGATTGACTGATCGTCGTCGTCGTCAAATTCCCCCACAATTTCCTGGAAATTGGCATCCGCCTGGCTGTCACTCGCAATGAAGCGAACAAACTTCTCAAAGGCGATGGATTCGTTTGCAAGAATGGTCCTCAAGTGAAATATTCACCAACTCAAAATCAAACAAAAGCTTCAACAACCTTGCACCGCCTAAGCAGTCGACAAAACCTCAGACTTGGACAAGTGACATAGCAGCCTTGCACAAGCGGTCCATTGTAGCAACGATGTGGAGCCAAAGGCCTTGGTCCATCTCCTGCAGACTCTTCTGCACTTCCTCGTCGCCGAAGGACTTCATGAACTTGATCATGTCAGCCTGCAGAAGCCGCCCCGAACCAAGCTGATCCTTTGCATCCGTGGCCCCGTCCTTCTCAGTCTGGATCAAGGCGAGGACGGTTGGGAACACCGCCACGAACATGGTAAGGAAGCTGCGGCCGTAGATGATGAGGTCAATGATCTCCTTGGCAGCCGCTTGCCCAAGGCATTTCTGCACGGTCGTCATGGTCATCGGAGCGAAAGTCTTCGACTTGGTCAAGACCTCCACCATGTTGGCCTGGCCCTCCACTGTCAAATGCCCTTCAGACAAAAGCTTAAAGCCAAGCCTCAAATCCTCGCCGAGAACTTTCTGAAACTTCGCAATGCATGCTCCTCGAATGGCAACCGCAAGTTCCTTAAATTTGCTCTCCAAAAGGGCAAGCTTGCTAGCCTGGGCTTCCTTGAAGTGACTGGTGCAAGCCTGCTGTATCAAAGAGGATTTCATCTGTGCATCAACCACTTTGGTGAAATTCGGAACCTGGATATCATCACCCTTGAAAAGGACCTCGGGGGTAAAAGTCTTGAGCTCAGCAACAGCCTGCACACACAAATCAAGCTCTGTGAGGAAGCCAAGATCTCGTTGATGTGATTCCAATGCAAAGTTGCTGGCCTGCTGCACAAACTGGCCTAGAGGAAAGAGAGTTAGCGACTCCAGGAAAGTTGCCCGTTTGGCAAGGAGAGCCGTTCGAGCACTCTTCAGATTCTCAGCTTCCTCAGACGATAAATTAGGCACATCAGCTTCTGCAGCGATCGACACCAGCAAACTGAGATTGCTGCACTCCTCCACAAAAGACGACAATGTGGAGTGGGTGGACCAGCTTTCCCAAAGGCCAGAGGCACGAAACCCGGACAGAAGTCCCTTCAGCCTGCCTGCTAGCTCCCCGGCTTTGGCTGTCATTGCCTGGCTACCGAACATTGTACGATAAGAATACCGAATAAACACAAGTTCAACTAGCAACATGCGAATTATTCACTACCTCAAAGACTCATATGACTCATATAATATAATATAGACTATAATAAAGATACATAGACCACATAGACACATAGACTTCTCAAACCTTTCGCCCGTTGGCTACACAGAGCAACATTTGTGGGTTCTATTGGCTTGCAACCTCTGAATTGTGTTAGCGAGCTACAGAATTCATACGATAGTTCCGCCATGAAGCTGCTCAGCCTAGGAATCTGCAAACCGTCACAAGCCTAGACCTTGACCCCGAGACCTGAAACCTGTTTCGCAACCAGTCTATAAAGCCGACACCGTCCACAGTGCACAAACCTGCCTGCCTACCCATCAGCTTGTATTACTATTCTGAACACTCCTGATGAACCACCATCACCGGAACGAAGTTTTCATGTATGCTACAGGCTACAAGTGATGCAACCTCCGAGACACACGAGCATTCTCATCCTCCCGCTTCTTCTTCTCTTCCTTGCCGATGACCTCGACACTACCCTTGCCCTTTGCATCGCCGGCCTGCGATGAAGCGACCCGAATCTCTTGATTCAAGAACTTGATGATGCACGTCTTCAGCGAACAGAACTGGAACTCCATGCATCTCTCCAATCTATCTGCATCAGACTCAGCACTGAACAAGTCTTGCACAGACTGTCCTTGGATAGTATCGAAAAGCTCCTGCCACTGTCCCGATGCCGAGTATTCCAACATCAGACGGGCATAAGCAATCTTATCAACACTCTTTGGCAACTCGACACCGGCATCCCGAGCTTCATCGATGCTCGCCCGAAGGGTACCTGCCGTTGCCTCCCCGTCGTGAATGGCGGAGACGAGCTGGCAAATGCAGGTCGACCGTGTGTTCGCACTCGCTAAGCGCCTCATGACATCAAGGGCTCTCTGGGATTCGGAACCAGACTGGCTGAGGTCCCTATAAACCTTCATGAGCTCTTCGGTGCTCCGGTTGGTCAACTTGTCCGATACATCCGCCACCTGCCGGAGAACAGCAAGAAGACCCAGCAAGCTCAACCGAGACCCAACCTCAACAGCCGACACCATGAGTACTGGGAGCATCACAAACTAAATAGAACAACTAATTGGTAACTAGTAACACGGCAACAGTCACCCTGAGACTTTGCAGATAGACCATGCAGGACCATGCAGCATGCACAGTCGTGGAAACCATAGGCGAGGGCACGGTCGGTGTGTAGTACAGATTTTCATTTTTTACATAAGTTAAGTTACATAGTACCTCATATAACTCATATAGGTATTAATATAATATACAATCTGATTATTATAATATTCTATATGTCTATATGATATAATTTAATAGATCTATTAGTCTATAATGTCTATAATGTTTATGACTCTCATGACTAAAGTGTAGCTTGCCAATGCTACTACTTTTACTGATACTAGACTAATACACTAATACTAATACTGGAAGACAGACAAGACCCGCCTTCTTGAAACTCAAGGACATGAATGTATCCTCGCTCTCCAGCTGTTTGCAATAGCTGTCATAGAGGGTCAAGACTTTTTCGGTGTTGTCGAGCTCCTTGTTACCCTTCCCGCTGCCCTTGCCCTTGGGGCCTCGCAGCTTCGCACCAAACATCCAATCAGAAGATAGGCCAAAGTCCCGGTTCGTGTCCGGTTGAGATGCAGCATCATCAGCAGCTGGTGTAGCCGGAGCTTGATTTGCACCAAACTTGGCCTTACGAGGTTTGGCGGACGATGCATTCGCACTTCCACCACCGCCCTTCCCACGTTTCTTTGGCTTGGGCTGGACCTGATCATCCTCATCACCGGAGTCGCGACTGCCCTTGGCACCTGAACTCACAACTCCAGCAATGCCCCACACGGAAAGGAAATCCTCGTCCTCCTCGTCGAATCTCGCACGTTTGGATTTGAGCTGCAAGGCCGGCTCGCCATTCTCAGCATCCGGGTTGGCGGTGACACCGACCGTCAAGTGCTTCGTCAAATCACGGAAAGACTTGTCTGTGTCCTCCTCGTCATCGATGGAAGTGTCCGCCTTGTGATGCTTCCGCACTGCAGAAGTCTGGGAATCGCTGTAGATTTCCACGGCACCTGGGCCACCCACGTCACGAAGGATTCCCGTGATGGGTTTCCCACAGTGGATCACGGTTGTCTTGGAATGCTTCGGCCAAAGGGATTCCAGCTTGTGGCGCTTAAGCAAGCCCAGGGACCAGACATAACCTAACAAGACTCTTGTAGTAATACTCGAACGAGTCTCTGCTGCAACCGTAACATTCTTCTCCCCGGTCCTGCATCTTTTTCCCTGCCTGCGGCCCGCTTCCCATTCCGCCAGCTCCGCATCGTAGGCTTCCTGGTCTTCTTCTATTTTTGCCAGAACACCCTTGGAGTCCAAACCCTCATAAGGTGCATGGCTAGCACAGTAAGCATGGCAGTTTTGGCAGAAGTTCCGCTGACCCCTCCGCTTGAGGCAGTCGGTGGGTTTCGGATCTTTAATGGCCGGGTTGATGGTCTCGCCACAAATCCTCTTGCAGCGAACACATGCCATGGGACTGGGATTGGTTGGCATGGTCGCTCGATGAAGCACACACCGGGAGGATGCTTGCAATATGCTTCAGCGAGCTACGTGCACTAGGTGAGTTGCTGCCAGCAAGAATTGGCCGCACACACAGCACAACAATTCAAAATGCAGGTCACCTCAATCGCTGGCCAGGCAATTGGCAATTGCTGCTCTAAGTCTCCAAATCAGAGGCGGCACCTGAACTACTGCATTCTGCATGCTGCTGCATGTCACTGAGTCAACATTCGCTGCCAGCAGCTGCACTGTGACATTGTGGCCATTTGTTGCTGGACTGCCCAGAGCCTTCAATAGTCGCTCTCTCCTTGGGTGAAACGGTAAAGCTGTGAAACGGTGAAAGTGTGAAACGGTGAAGCTGTGAAACGGGAAAGGTGAAACAGTGAAACTTCTGAGACTTCTGAGAGTACGACCTGCTCCTAGAGTTGACAGTGTATACCAACTATGACTATGACTATGACTATAACTATCTGACGATCTATTATCTATACTTACCAACTGATTACACAACTTACGTAAAACTTTAGATTTCTCGTTTGAACCACCTTACTATAGTCATGAGTCATACAGAGCCAAAGTTGTAGACATAGACGACTATAATTTCTGTTATAAATTATATCAGTTATATAAGTTATATAGTTATATAATATATATATCAAGTTAATTATAGAACTTCTATATTCTATAGACTCTAGATTTAATTCATATATTTAATTAAAACTGAATTTAATTTAATAGTATAGACTTATAATAAACTTATAATTATAATTACCTGTCATAAGTTTTATAAGTTAGTAATTAGTAACCACGTAACGTAACCACAGAACTTACATTGCACAGCTGTCTTGTGTAGGAGTCTGTACGTCTAGTCTATTGTAGTCTAACCCTACAGTAAAGCCATAACTCATAACAGACTTTTGCCATGATACGACTCAGTTTCTTGCACATATCTATAACTGATAACTGATAACCGATAGTTCTGCATCATGTGACTGTAGACTGTAGATACCTCCTAAACCCAGACCTTTAGATTTCGGCTAGCAAGACTTCAATGCTAACTAATAACTGACTCATAATTGACTCATAATTTAGCGAGATTATTTTAATTAATTGTAACTTGTAACTTGTAAATTACTAAATTACTAAATTACTATGTCATCGCAAAACAGGATCTCAGGGGCACTACACCACGTCTTTACACGTGAGGTCGACATCTCTCCACGAAGACCCCTGGACAGGAGACGGCACCGTGATGCGAGGGCCAAGCCGCCTTCAAGATCGTGCATGGAACTGAATATATGATGGCTAAGCAGTTCGAAAACAAGCTTGTCTGGCTTCTCTTCTCGTCACATTAGCTACAGACTACAGATTGGCAGAATCAACCAAAGCCCCCTAAAAAGCGCCAATGCTGGAAGACTACTCGAACTCTCTCAGATCAGCCTCCGGAAATGTCGCAGGTGTAAGCTCACCCCAGCAAGCTTGAACGGAAGCCATTGTGAAGGGAGCAAAGGTCTGGGACACGGGGGCCCGAGGCTACGATGTGGGTCATGCTGGAAGAATCGGCGAGCAACTAGTAACTAGTGTATCCGAAGTTCGGGATCGGTTCCATGAAAGGCACTGTTTACAGGACAGCTGTCACCCTATTGTTTTGAATACTAAACCACCGCAGCCCGCAACATCCCTGGAATATACACGGAGTCCAGCAAGACTGGCGAAACTACACTTCTGGGTCCGTGTGTCCACTGCTTTGGGCGATTCCTGCTATCTTGTGAGCTGCTTTTGCCTCAAGACTCAAGTTCGTGGGTACTTGGAGGGTCGGAGGACTTAGTAAGTAGGTAGTAAGTAGACTTATAACTTATAAGTACCCTAACAGAGACCCTAATTGGGGTTATGGTACTTATAAGTCCCTAAAATAACCAGTTACTAAGTCCCCCGACCCTCCAAGTACCGAAGCAAAGTCTGCCAAACAAGCGGCTTCTGTGTGGTAGTTGTGCTTACTGAAGGCTTTCGGCGGGGGCGGAGGCATACCTACCTAGCAAGTGACAAACAGGAGGGGCTTTGGGATTGACAGTGCAGGTCTGAACCGGTTGCAGGAAGATGTGCTCAGAAAGATTACAGTACTCTCATACGGGGAGCCACAGTGGGTTGCAGCATATTCAGGATGGTAAGGCAGGTTTTGTAAGGCTACAATCTGGAGGCCACAGGCACAGCACACCGCACACCTACTCAACTAACCCAAAGCCGCCGACGCCACCAACAACAACAACAGCAACGACGACGACGACGACCACGACAACAACAAGACGGCAACAACAACAACAACAACAACAACAACAGCAACAAGAACAAGACTGCAACAACACCAGCAGCCACGGCACCGGCAAGCAGCAGCAGCAGCAGCATCAGAAGCAACAGCAGTGGCAGCGGCAGCAGCAGCAGCAGCAGAATACAACCCAAAGCAAAAGCAACAGCAACCACAGCAACAACGAAACCAGCCGGAGCCGCAGCCTCAACCCTGGAGGCTAAGCAATGTTTGGATTACAAGGGAGTGGTTGGGGTTGCCGAGCCAAACAACTCAAGACCCCGAAAGATGCACGGGCTCAGAACAGAATCTGTATTCTGTATTCTATATTCTGACTGTGTTCTGGAGTTCAACGGGCAAAGGGACAATCGCTTACCAGCTGCCAAAAATAAATGCTCACCGCTTGACACGTGACCCGATAAAATCAAATCGCAGAATGTACTGCGACTATCATTACTATTTATTAGTACCTAGTCCCGGGGGCCGGGACGGTGCGACCATAACAAGTGCTGGCTGGAAATCAGTCAATGGCTGCCCTACACTACACAGTCTTATCGCTGGCAGGATCAGGATAAGTGCTCAATTTCTCAGCAAAATAAGTGTTCAACTGGCCAGGATAAGTGGTCAATTTCCCACCAAATTAAGTGTTCAACTGGCCAGGATAAGTGGTCAATTCCGGGCCAAAATAAGTGTTCACCTGGCCAGGACAAGTGGTCAATTTCCCACCAAAATAAGTGTTCAACTGGCCAGGATAAGTGGTCAATTCCGGGCCAAAATAAGTGTTCACCTGGCCAGGATAAGTGGTCAATTTCCCACCAAAATAAGTGNGTTCAACTGGCCAGGATAAGTGGTCAATTCCGGGCCAAAATAAGTGTTCACCTGGCCAGGATAAGTGGTCAATTTCCCACCAAAATAAGTGTTCACCTGGCCAGGATAAGTGGTCAATTCCGGGACAGGATAGGTGTTCAATTCCCCAGGATATGTGGTCAATTTCCCACCCAAATAAGTGTTCAACTGGCGAGGATAAGTGGTCAATTTCCCACCAAAATAAGTGTTCACCTGGCCAGGATAAGTGGTCAGTTTCCCACCAAAATAAGTGTTNGGTCAATTTCCCACCCAAATAAGTGTTCAACTGGCGAGGATAAGTGGTCAATTTCCCACCAAAATAAGTGTTCACCTGGCCAGGATAAGTGGTCAGTTTCCCACCAAAATAAGTGTTCATTTGGCCAGGATAAGTGGTCAATTTCCCACCAAATTAAGTGTTCAATTGGCCAGGATAAGTGGTCAATTTCCCAGCAAAATAAGTGTTCAACCGGCCAGGATAAGTGGTCAATTTCCCACCAAAATAAGTGTTCAACTGGCCAGGATAAGTGGTCAATTCCGGGCCAAAATAAGTGTTCAACTGGCCAGGATAAGTGGTCAATTTCCCACCAAAATAAGTGTTCACCTGGCCAGGATAAGTGGTCAATTCCGGGCCAGGATAAGTATTCAATTTCCCAGAATAAGTGGTCAATTCCGGGCCAAAATGCTAGGAAATTCACTATTCTGGTCGGAAATTGAACACTTATCCTGGCCAGGATAAGTGGTCAATTCCGGGCCAAAATGCTAGGAAATTCACTATTCTGGTCGGAAATTGAACACTTATCCTGGCCAGGATAAGTGGTCAATTCCGGGCCAGGATAAGTGGTCAATTCCGGGCCAGGATAAGTGTTCAATTTCCCAGGATAAGTGGTCAATTCCGGGCCAAAATGCTAGGAAATCCACTATTCTGGTCGGAAATTGAACACTTATCCTGGCCAGGATAAGTGGTCAATTTCCTACCAAAATAGTGAATTTCCTAGCATTTTGGCCCGGAATTGACCACTTATCCTGGGAAATTGAACACTTATCCTGGCCCGGAATTGACCACTTATCCTGGCCAGGTGAACACTTATTTTGGTGGGAAATTGACCACTTATCCTGGCCAGGTGAACACCTATTTTTGGTGGGAAATTGACCACTTATCCTGGCCGGTTGAACACTTATTTTGGTGGGAAATTGACCACTTATCCTGGCCAATTGAACACTTAATTTGGTGGGAAATTGACCACTTATCCTCGCCAGTTGAACACCTATTTTGGTGGGAAACTGACCACTTATCCTGGCCAGGTGAACACTTATTTTGGTGGGAAACTGACCACTTATCCTGGCCAGGTGAACACTTATTTTGGTGGGAAATTGACCACTTATCCTCGCCAGTTGAACACTTATTTGGGTGGGAAATTGACCNTTATCCTGGCCCGGAATTGACCACTTATCCTGGCCAGGATAAGTGTTCAATTTCCGACCAGAATAGTGAATTTCCTAGCATTTTGGCCCGGAATTGACCACTTATTCTGGGAAATTGAACACTTATCCTGGCCCGGAATTGACCACTTATCCTGGCCAGGTGAACACTTATTTTGGTGGGAAATTGACCACTTATCCTGGCCAGGTGAACACTTATTTTGGTGGGAAATTGACCACTTATCCTGGCCAGGTGAACACTTATTTTGGCCCGGAATTGACCACTTATCCTGGCCAGTTGAACNCACTTATTTTGGTGGGAAATTGACCACTTATCCTGGCCAGGTGAACACTTATTTTGGCCCGGAATTGACCACTTATCCTGGCCAGTTGAACACTTATTTTGGTGGGAAATTGACCACTTATCCTGGCCAGGTGAACACTTATTTTGGTGGAAATTGACCACTTATCCTGGCCCGGTGAACACTTAGGTTTGGATCGACAAGTCACTCCAGCGGTGTGGGGTAACTTCTTTTGCGGTTGGGGGGGGGTGTCTGACGGGTGTGCGAGCAATCCAAACCCTAGATTGGCTTTACAGGCTTTGCAGCTTGACATCTTCAAATGAGTAAGCTTTTGATTTTTGGCAGCCGGTCATCCGAGAAGTTAGGACTGACCTCCAGTTCTGGAGCTGCATCAGAGGCAGCCACGTGTCAAACATCATCATTAGTTCAGTATTTCAGTATTCATTAGACTCATTAGTCTCGTCAACCCTCGAAACAAATATCAAAACAATCACGGGCCGTATGAAGATTGACGTGTAACTACGACAAGTTGGGAAAGGCAGGGAAGGGTTTATCAATGTTTAATAGTCGTTTCTCTTAGTCTTAGTCAAGCTACTAAATTATCTAGACCCCAAGCTTCCTGAAACCATCTCACTGCCGCTCAGCACACAGGTTTGTCGTCTCCCACGTCGAAACTTCCTCGTCCCCACACGTCGTGCACATGTCCGACAAGCCTCTTGAAGGTCTGAAAGCCTCCGTACCCAGCCTGTAGTGTATATGTTGTTAACATAAGTTATGATGTACTTATGTAATTCATGTACTTAGTAAAATATGTACAATATATAGTCTAGAATCTAGAATCTAGACCACACATCTCATGTTGTAGCTGTAGCTGTTCTAACCTAAACACACTTACCTCAACAAGAGCCACTACTAAGCCTCCGATTGCACTACAAACTACACTGCCAGCACTACACAACATCCCACTCCTACCCACATTCTCCCACTCCTTCTCAGTACTGCCTATTGCCAAATGCTTCTTAGACTTCTAGGTCCTTACTTACAAATCTATACCAAAGGCCTCTTAGGTTCTTACTTACTTACATTATCAGAATTTCATATATACCCAGGGCCCAAAGCTTCCGACTCCTGCAGAGATCCGCAGACCGATCGCTGAAGCACGGCTAGTGCTACACAACGACGACGGCGGCGACGACGATAACCAGTAGCAGGACTAGCAATAGCAGTGCTGATGGTACTGGTCGTGGTGGTGGCGGCGGTAGTGGTAGTGCTAGTGGAANGGTGGCGGTGGTGGTGGTGGTGGTAGTGGTGACGGTGGTACTAGCACTAGCCAAAGCAGTAGGAGCAGTCGTAGTAGTACTTGGGGCCGGTGGGTACAACCACTACTAGCAGTAGTACTAGCAGCAGCAGTAGTAAAAGCAGCCGCAGCAGCAAGTAGCAGCAGCATAGTAGCAGCAGTTGTAGTAGTAGTAGCAGCAGCAGCAGAAAGTAGCAGCAGCAACAGCAGCAGCAAGAGCAAGTAGCAGGAGCAGCAGCAGGAATAGTCCGGAAAAGTAGTAGTAGCAGCAGTAGTGTACGGTATAGTCAGTATAGTAGTAGTAGTAGTATAATTCAGTATAATTATGTCACGTCATACTAGTTACTACTACTTGCTACTGATACTGACATAAATTATGTCAGTATCAGTAGCAAGTAGTAGTAACTAGTAGTAGCAGTAGAACTAGCAGTAGCACGAGGAGCAGTAGTCGTCGTCATCGTGATAGTAGTAAGTCATGAGGGTCTTATGGTGGCGGAGCTTCGAATTCATTATCTCGGGCCTGCGGCTTATAACTTATAGCTTGTAACTTATATTGACTTACACTTATAAAAAACAAGATATAATATGATTCATATGATATGATATGATATGATATAATTTTGATATAATTATTTATTGACAATTGATATAAATCCTATATTATATTAAATTATATATCTATATATTATATATTATATAACTTATAACTTATAACACTGTATCTGTATAACTTATACAGATACAGTGCTATAAGTTAAAAGTTATGTTATATATAATCTGTATGACTGTATAACAGACTGTATAGCAACTGTAAAACTATATACTGTATAACTTCTATTTTTATTGAAACTTTTTTGCAGGATCTTGGGCTTTCGGGGGTTTCGATGTTGATGAGCCGTGGGAATCTCGGCCTTCTCGGCTGCAGGGCAGCAGGTTTGAGTGGCTGAAGGCTTTAGGGCTGAACTTAGGGTGTAACCTATAGCCTATAGCTTACCCCAGCAATGGGAGCAGCAGCAACGGCACCACTAACACTTAACACCAGCCAGGCCAGTAGTGACTCACAAGCCATAATTCAACAATTGAATCAAAAATTCAGAGCTGTTCCTACTTAGCATCTAATCTAACCAACCTTGATTTCTCTCAAGTATAAACCTATTCTTTATTTCTACTTTATACAGTTATCGAATCAATCCCTATTGACTCTAGCCCTCGCACTATTACATGAGAGCTGTCGGCACCTGCCCGGTCTGTGAAACGGTGACCTCGGGGCCACAGTGTGCCAGTGCATCGCTTTGTCCGGAGACAGCACATCTGCATCTCTGCAGAAAACAGACAGCATCCAGCACAACATAATAAAGCTATAGTTGTGATTCGTTATGTTATGAAGTTATGAATCATGAAAATATGATGAACTATGAAAGTATGACACAGAATAGATACAATTACAATTTACAATGATACAATAAAAATTACAAAGCATACAGTTCTCAGGTTGCTTTGGGCTTGGGTTTTACAGCCTAAACTTGGGACGTAAGGCTTGGGGATTCATTGAAGCTGTCTTCCTCGGCACACACATGAATTCTCTACGACCGAATTTTCATACCCAGTGCTAACCGGGTCTCCTTGCTGAGCTCTTGATGCTCAGTCAATGTTTTTTCACTAGCTACAGACAGCCACTTTAACACACTGGCTTCATCCAAAGAACTGATGATGCAAGCACAGTTCCGATGGACCTTGCAAATTGCCTTATATCTGGCACGTCCACCTGAAAGCAGAACACCTACCTTGCCCAACACCTGCACATTGCCAGTCCTCCGATCAGTCTCCCACACTTCGTATCGAGTGGCACCATGCTTGGATTCAAGCACCTTGATTGTGTTGCCCAAGCTATTCTTTCCCAACTCCGTCTCGACAATCGCAGCCGCAGTGCCACGGCTCGACGAAGAAGCAGTGGCACGGACCTGACGACGGTGAGTTCTGAATATGTGTGTTTCACTGTGTGCCTGCTGTATGATGTATGATATGAAACATGTGGTGTAGACTGTACAGTATTCACGACACATATGTAACATGCATTATAAATCATAAGTCATATAAATAAAACATATCTTAATATAATATATATATAAATATAAAATATAATTATATAAATATTTAATATATATAATATATAATAGTCATGAGTCATGAGTCATATAACATATAGTCATAGACTCATAGAGTCATAGTCCTGCAGACAAGACATACATGCATAACACAAATATACCGCACACACACAGACAGTTACATGATACATGTTACAAAGACATCTTATCAACAAAACTCATGAGTTATGAATTTGAACTGTGAGAATACTCACTGTCTTTTCATATAAGATAAGGACACCCACTAGACTACATGACTATAGACTTCACAGACTATATGAGTGTGGGAGGGGGGGCCCCGATGGCAGATATATTATGGTCATGGTCCATGGTCCGACATATGTCACATGAGCCTCGATTCCCATGACCAAATGTCCGAATGAATGAACCAATCATATCGACTATGTCAGTGACTCTCACTGTAACTTAGCGATAACAATTACTACTTGTTGCTTCGGGGTACATACCCACAAACGACACTGTATCCGTGGAGTAAGCTTCCACCTCAGAGCAACAAGTGGAGGTCGAAACTAGAACCATATCAGCATCGTCGGCTACACCTAACCGAATGTTGCTTATTACATACCATGACATACCGACAACCTCAAAACTCGAAACCTACTCAACCTGTCCCAAACCTTAAAGAGCCCACGGCAACAGGCTAGTTCGCAGGAGCTTGGGTGTGGTGTCTATAGTTTTTAGCAGGGGTCCGGTCAAGCCAAGCGAGCATTGTAGCTTATCTAAATTCTGAACAAGGCACGGGCACAGGATCCCTGGAGCCCCGAGGAAGGCTATCCGCAGGAAAAGACACAGGTTCAGCTGTATCCTCAAATGACACAGTCCATTCATCGTCTGCAGATCCACCAGTGGCCGGGGGAGGTTCTATATCTGGCTCTACAGGTTCACAAGACTCTTCGACAATGGCCTCGTCGGCGGACTCATCGAAATTCGCATTCTGACCTGTGTTAGCTGCCTTGCAACAAGCGACTGCAGACAGCATGGATTCTTTAAACTCAGCATCCAGAGAGGCTAGCAGGACAGGGTCATCTAGCATATTATGCCGCCCTTCCCCAGAAGCAGCACTCCCAGAAACAGAATCTGGCAACATGACTTGCTCTTCTGCCAGTAGTGCTTGTAGATCAGCCTCCACATGTTCCTGCAAACTTGGGTCGACAGGAAGTGCAGCCACCAATTGTTTGCGAAGTTGCCGGGATGTTTGCTTGCCTCTGCCTCGGCCTCTGCCACGGCCCCTAGACACCCCGCCCACTACTTCTTCCAACAAGTTGAAACTCGCTGCTTCTGCGACACCTCTTGCCGGACCGGCAACGGCATCTGCTGCCTGACCATCTTGCTCAACACCAGCATCAGCTGCTATATCAAGACCAACATCACCAGCATCAGCAGACACGATCAACTCCGACCACTGGGGCCAGACACCCGTGACATCCACTGTCGAGAGATTCACGTCCCGAAAGGATAAACGAGTCAAGGAAATCGTAGCAGCATTGTGTTCATCAAACCGTTCAAGCAAGTGTTTTGCAAATTCTTGTTCTGTGAGAAGCTTCAGAGGGCCTTGATCTAGGAGTCGCGAACACCATTTGAGACGAGATTGCACTGAAGCCTGGGAAGACAAGCGAAGCCGGCAACCTCCTGGAGCAGCATGCTCACCCTTGGGTCGCAGAACTTAATAACAGACTACAGACAGACCATCTGAAGTTCAAAACCCCAGGCCCCGGAAAAGGTTGCATTTTCTAAACCATAACTAATATAGCATCAAATAACCGTAACATAACCCCAGGAATCTAATAGCATAGCCCACAGTAACAAACCATAACATAACTATCTAGATTTGTTAAATTACATAATTTAATTACATGAGTTAACCTCAAACCTCCAGACTCAGGGCCTTAGACTAAATTATGTAAACCCGAGATCTATTCAGGAAATTCTGAGAATCCACAATATCCAAGAGCACGAAGATCTGGGAAGAGGCATGAATGCCACTGCGAGCTGAAAGCGCCGTAACCCAAGTGAAAGTCTCGTAGGATATATCCCCTCCCGATGTCATCAAGGAATGCTTGACCAGGATATCGGTTTTGTTGGCAACAGCCACAGCCCCGCACCCGGCGACCAGACGATCAAAAGCCACAAGCAGTTTCACAAACAACTGCAGATCACGAGGACTAGCACTATTTCGGCAGAACACTCCACAACATCCCTGATAGTTCACCTTCTCCGGAAAAACATCTGCAGCAGGGGGGACAGTAAATCTCTGGGATTCCACATTGTACCGCTTCAATGCATCAGCCCACGTGATGCCTTTAGCAAGGTTCTGCTTCCAGACCTTCTCAAGCTGCTCCTCAGAAACTGGACTCAATCGGAGGCACTCATCCTTGAGATCCGGCTGGCGATTCTCGGAAGATTGCTGAAAGTACTTCTGAATGCCCTTCGCAACATCTAGCAATTCCGAAGGCTCGAAAACCGCAGAAGCCAGAACCCAGGGATTGTAAGGAACAGAAGCAGCAGAAGGGGTCTCCATGCCAGGCACTGCCAAAGGTGGAAGCACTCCCTCAGAATCCTGTGAAGCTACGGGGGCCTGGGGAATCGCATCCTCCAGGCTACTCGATGAAGTTGAGTTCGGATGCCCAACCCGCCGTTTTATACTCTCTCTGTCTTGGGCTGCCTGACCCTGTGACTGCACTGCCAACTCCTCGTAGTAGTCTTTTCGCTCCTGCGGAAGAGCGGCCCACGACCTTTTGAGCTCAGTCCAAAAATCCTTGCTGCACGGATTTGCTGCTCCATGTGTCTGCTTCAAGACGGCGATCAGATCGTCTCTGAAGTACATCAACCCTGATTTGCCTCGTCTCTGCTTGCTTTTGGTGGTGATCGTATTGTTGGCAATCTTGTATGTCCCACACAAACCTGCTGAAGCACCTTTGTCAGGATGAAGAAGTGATTCGGCTTGCTGGACAGCTTCATGCACAGCTACAGATGCTTCTTTGTTTATGTGTTTCGCCGTCAAAGTAGGAAATGGCCTATCGCTCCAATGTCTGCTTAAAGCATGTTTACATTCGACATCGGCAATGCTGAGGTCCAGGAGTAAAGCCAGTCCTTTCAAGAGTGCACGCCAGCTGGCATCAGTAGCCAGTGCATCCCCTGAAACATTCTTCTTTTTTAGAGCCCGTGCAAGTCCTGGATTCAGGCAGCAGGCATGCGAATCATCCCACCGCCTCTTCACATCGGCCACGACTACGGGGTCTGCTTCATCATCTACAAGCTGTAACAGGCACCAAGGGAAGTCCTGCCAGTAGGCCCAATGGCGACGATATATCCAGCCGCAAAGCGCTACCAATGCCCTCCTGAATTCTCGCACCTCCTGTGGGCTGCCCTCACACCAAGCCCTGTAAGAAGGAAAGCCTGATGGCCGCCACATGAAGCACAGCCGTTGCCTGCCACCATCATCCAGCAATTGGTGGGCCACATTCTGGAGAACCGCCCACACTGCACTATTCCGTATGTCTAGCAGCTGGAACACAGAACATCTTCTTCGACAATTGTTAGACTGCTTCAGATTCCGAAGCCAGAAGTAAACCAGTCTTCGAAGATGTTCTGAAACAATCAACCAGCAACGGCAACTCCACTGAGCATCTGAACTTTCCAAAAAATCCTTGGAACCCAGATATCGCTTTCCTTGGACTGCACTGAAGAAAAGTCCCTCCAACAGCCGGGGATCAGCATCCTGATCATGATGGCTCAGATCATCGGTCTTGAACATAACTGGTTGGAATGCTATATCGAACAGCTTTGGCAAGAAGGAGTTTATCAACACACCCATGCCTACGAAATCGGAACTGGGGAATATCTTCGTCCATTTGTTGGGGGCCGGAACAGCTGGCAAACAAGTAAGCAGTAAGGCGATGAAAGACGATGCCATCGTGTCCACTGTTTCAGATCTGCTTGCACTGTGCCCAAAGCCGCATCGGTGCATAGGCTTACCCGTGTAGCTCCCATTCCAAGAGCCCTTGAAAGCTGCAAGGTTTTTCTCAAAAGTCCCCCGTACACTTTCGGAAGCATCTTCGCCTTCATCGCCCTCCTCATGCTGTTGGTGATGCCATGTTTGCAGGAAATCTGTGGTTTCTTGCATCAAAACGTCGGCTGCACGATCATCGGAAGGCCCTGGGACAATGACCAGTTCATCCTGTGCATTGAAACCGAGCACCAACACCCTAAAGTCCTAGAATCCCAAGCCCACCCAACCCCCCCAAATCCTTAAGCTAAAGCCTGCAAAGCCAACTGAGCCAAAACCTAAACCCTAACCCCGAAATCCCCGAAATCCCCGCAAGGGTGTCGCTGAGAACCCCGCAGCCCCTAGCTTGTATCATATTAATAATAATTAATACGGAATACAGCAGAATATATATATATATATATATATTATATATAATTATATATATATATATTCTATTTATATATATATAGATATATATATATATATATATATAAGAACCCAACCTATGCTATAACATTTTACATGCCTAAACTTGCACTCCTAATTGCAAACCACGACTTAGCAACCAAAGCTTTAAGAATCTAGAGAATCCACGTGGCCTCGAGCCACTGCTTCAATGCCAACTGAAGCCGTAGAAGGTAACCCAAGTTGCGAAGGAACACGCACAATCCGTACAATCGGGCCAGCAGGTTACCTCCTATCAAGGCAAGCATAGACACCGAAATGAGATGAGTAGCATGAGATTGACAACGTGCCGTTGCTAAGTATGCCCCACCAGGTTCTTCGGGATTGTATTCTTTCAAGGACAGCATATGATGGTGAAGGCGCAAATTCGCATAAGCCCCGTCCATTTCCTGGACGGTGCACCGAATCTCGGCTGTCGCATCAATCAAGTCCAGCATGTGGTTGACAGCATAGTAACTTGGATGGTGCCGAATACCGTAGTAGATTTGCTGTGCTGTGCTCGAAATGAGTGGGATCGTTGGAAGGACGACTCTCATCAACAGTGTAGCTCCAGAACTCCATGTAATGAGTAGCCGTGCTCTCGCGACAAGCATGGACCAAGCTGATTGGACAGGCTGCGAGACTCCCCCCGGATTCAGGGTTGTGCTAATGGTGCTCTCATCCCACTTGAATTGGCGATGGACCGAAAGAGGTTTGTTCCTCTGGCAGTAGAACAGAATCCGAGCGAGCAGTCGAGTTTGTGAGGCCATGAACACTCCGGCGCAGGTTTTCTGCAAACGAGGAATTGTGGAAGCATCGACATTCAACAATGCAGATAAAGCCACATTTGACGTGTTCATTCCGAAAGCAGCCCTCACAAACTTTGCGAAAGCAATCTTCCGAACGAAACGATTTCCCCTGCCTGCCTGCTTCTGCATAACGATCTTCAATCCACCTGTTTGCCCTGGCTTCGCCGAAACAGTGAAAGATTGGCCGTCTTTGATGAATGTAGCATCCTGCAAGGCGTTGACAAGCTCCTCACGGCTAGTATGCTCCTTCTTTGCCCGCTTTTCTGCCCGCATATGAGCACAGACCATATTCCTTTCTATAGAACCCCCGTGGCGACCGCTTCCAACCTTTCCCCTCAAACAATAACCCTTCCGATCTAATGAGACACCACTACCAGAAGCAGAACGTCGAATCACAGCTGCTTGTGCTTCTGGTGCAACCGGCAGTGCAAGGATGCTTGCTTCGGCTTCATGATCACTAATCCCAGGCCCAGCAGGAGTTGTCGAGGGATCATCGTCCGAAAAGGCAGCTGTAAGATCCATCTCATGACCCTCATGAGCACAGACCTCCGGCTCGCCATCCGAAAACCCCTCACTAAAATCCATCTTGATAACGATGGCTTCAGATTCAATCAAATCAAGTCGCAAGTCAACCTCCCAGGCTAAGTGTTTGAACCCCAGAAATAAGAATTCAAAACCCCAGAGATAAGTGTTCAAAACCCCCAGAAATAAGTGTTCAAAACCCCCAGAAATAAGTGTTCAAAACCCCCAGAAATAAGTGTTCAAAACCCCCAGAAATAAGTGTTCAAATCCCCCAGAAATAAGTGTTCAAAACCCCAGAAATAAGTGTTCAAATCCCCCAGAAATAAGTGTTCAAAACCCCAGAAATAAGTGTTCAAAACCCCAGAAATAAGTGTTCAAAACCCCCGAAATAAGTGTTCAAAACCCCCGAAATAAGTATTCAAAACCCCAGAAATAAGTATTCAAAACCCCAGAAACAAGTGTTCAAAACCCCAGAAATAAGTGTTCAAAACCATACCCAATCATAACCGAAATTGGCCAGCACAACCGGTCTAAAGAGAGTGGTCAAATTACTGTTACAGGCAGGCTCTAATGTATATATATATCTTTATTATAATATATATATATATATATATATATATATATATATATATATACATACATACATACATACCCACACGTTTGCGCACGCGTCCCGGCATGCACACAAGTGTGCGGGCGCGCTTGCGCACACACAGGCTCGTGCACGCCGGTGACCTCGTGCCTGCTGTACATTTCTGCTATGCGCACACGATTCAGTGAGATCGGACTGCCGCACCTCGCATCGTCAGGAGGGTGAGCCCGCAGCCAGGCCACAAACGATCGAAGTCCACCCTCGTAGCACATGCATCATTACCACTTTGCTGCAGCACTGTAGCGTGTGAGCTCATGTTGACATGTGACATAGCTTTAAACACCATGCGGTCAGTGCACCATCACGATCACATATCACAGCTGGAAAAAGAGCTCACCTGTATGTGCACCGAACAGAGCAGATGCTCAGGGTGTGAAATTTAATGCAGAGATTTCACCAATCGAAAACTTATCGTATGCTGGCGGCGCACAGACACTTGAGGACACAACAGATCGAAAGATGCTGGCAGCTCGATTCACATTTCTCAAGCTGTCTCAGCCGCATACTGTCGGACTTGGCTGGCTTAGGGCCTGGCAAAATGCTGCCATTCGTTGACGAGTAGAGATCAGCAGATGACAGAACCGACGCCGGCTCTACCCAGCGGACGTAACCTGGATGATTGCGAGCCACCTGCAAGTGAAGGAATGCTTGAGGAGCTAAAAATATAAATCGACTACGAAGAAGTAGCGTCTGCATCATCGGCTGACCTCCCTGTAGCTCATCCCGCTGTGGCGTCCGAAGTTTAACCTTTCGCAGGCTGGAGAAAGGAGCATGTGGCTGAAAAGCGTTCCGTAACCCCAGCCCGAGCAAGCATATATATCAAATGACTACGTGGCCCCGAAGCTTCTCGCGAAAGGTTTGGCTGAGGCTGCTAAGGCTGTTCGTGCATGCTTCGGTTGCCTGGGATTCCTTCGTCGTCTTCTTCGGCGACGGCCTGCCAAGCAGCTGAAAGCAAATGGACACCTCACGGTGAAGCGCGAAAAGCATGTGCAAAAGCATGCCAAACTGTGCCAAACTCGCGCAAGCTTCTGGACCCGGCCCCAAAAGGTGACGGCACTGCCTGAGGCCGACCGGCTACGGCTCAGGCGGTCTTAGTCGGATCCGCAGCTCCGCATCTCTGTCTCTATCTCTTCGCCAACGGCCCCCAAGATTCGAAGCGCACTTCTCTTCTTGGGTCACAGCCATGGCCCGGCATAAGATCCCGCCATACACTCTGCCGAGACTGCAAGGCTCGGCTGCCCCAGTAGCAATCAACAAGGTTCAATGCAGTTCTGGGTCAGTCTCAAAGGTCCAAGGTGCATAAACGTATGTGTACGGAAACCTCGTCTGCAATTGCATTGACACATGTTCACAGTAACTATGTGTGGACACCGTCTTTCTTCTGCTTTTCCATGGCTATATCCTTGCAGGACTACAGGGAGACAGACACTGAAAATCTGAATCGCGTGCCGTCCAATGCCACAGCCGAAATCAGAGAAGTAGCGCAACTTTTTGCAAGGTCGATGCGTAGATCCCTGTGGTGCAGTCGCAATGCCCGCAGGCCCTTCCGTCACTTGGCGGCTTGCTCTCGTGCCTGGCGCTCCTCACTGAAAGCAGATCAAAAGCTGAGACCGTGCTCAGATCTCCCAAGGCATCCAAGGCCAGGGCCGCATACTCACGCTTCATCTGCTCCCGCTTTGCGTCACCCCGCTCGCTTTGACCACCGACGGCAAAAGCCTGAAACAGAGGTTCAGCGCGATTAAAGTTGTGAAGTTTCGGGTCACTACAAGCACTCTTTTTGTCGAGCTCTTAGCACTCTCTGATGTGCAATGCGCGAGTTCTTGTCCATAGATGTCCATAGCGACACGACCAGATTCACTAGCATTTTGGGGCTTGAGGCTTATCCAAGTTGTCGCAGTCATGCACTCTCGGAAGAAGATCTTTGTCGACCCTCTAAAGACAAGTTTTTCATAGTACCTGAGCTATCTCAACTTGACTTTTGGCACCCCTGCCAAAAACAGTTTGGCATCGCAACACGTATCATCGGGTCAGGTCAGATGATTTTGTTTATCAGACAGTTGCCGGGTAGTCCTTCGAGCAACGCACGTGACGTCAGACTGTGAACCCGATGCTCAACAACAAATTTCCGGCAACATAGTTTCCCGAGAAACAGTAGTTTCCACACCCTGCCCCCTCTTGGCACCCGATGCTTGAAACTCATGTCGACTCCCTCCAGTGAGCTTGAGGGCCCCAAAATTAAAGGTCAGCAAGAGCAAGCCCCCATCTTCCCTTCTCGCCTCCCCCGTCCTGCCAACACATGTATGACACAAAAAGGCTGACACATGACAACTCGAATGCGTCGTCGCCGCAGCCACCAGCTCATAAGACTGTGAGATTCTTCTTACCGATTGATGACTTCAAACGGAGAGCTCCTGAGACGAGGTCCAGTGATAGCTTTTATATAGAAAGCTCACTGCGACTGCAAACATACGGAGTGGGCTACGGCAAGCAGTGGATGACTACCCCGGCCATGGAACACTTCAGACCTGATTGCAGGCAAGACGAATGTGGCTTGCTCAGAAAGCAACGTGACGTATCAACCTCTGAAGTGCAGGCAAGCCATGATGTGGCAGGATATGAGAAGTGAAGGATACACCAGTTAGTAAATTGTACGTACAGTCCCAGTGCACATTCGCAAGAGTGATAGCAGGAATGGCCACCGTTGTCTCGCTGGCACACACAGAATCGCGATCAGAACGCTTGGAAAACCGTGTAGTATCAGTCAACTGAACGGCCAGAACAACCGAAGAAGACAAGAAGCAGCTTTTGCAGCAGCAACACTGACAACGATGGAGTAGGAGACATCCTAGAAAATGTCTGCTATGCCGGGGTGGTACTGACTAAACTTCAGAAGCTGAGAACAAGCAAATCGAGCAGAAGTCTAGATCGCGGTATGCTGTGCTTCGCGATTTGAACTCCTGGTTTTTTCAACAACTATGCTGCGACAGCAAGCGCAAACGACCGCCTTGTGAGTGGAATCCTCACCAAGCCAACTGCCCAAGGCAACCGCAGAAAATAGTGCCGGTGCCCACCAGAACCTGTGGAACGTACCAACGCTTATGCCCCGCACGAGTCAACAACTTGCAACTTCTGAGACCCAGACATCATTGCCACGCACATCGCCGAAACGATCTTGGAAGCACAGTGCGTGAGACACCCTGAAGCTTGGCCTTTTCATTGCGGGGCTCAGCGCTGTTTGCCAACTCGCCGAGTCCCACGCCAGAAGCGGCGCCCGTGGCTGCCGGGCCCTGGCAGCCTGTGAAGAAGCCGCTGTGCCACTCAGAACCAGCGGGCTGAAGACTGAAAATCACAGTCCACAGCAAGTTTGGAACAGGATGCCATAATTGTGCATGAAAGGGCTTTGCTCGATACACATCTGCTGCCATCTCCTGGCTTATCGGGTTGAGCAGTGGAGCTCCTCGGAAGGAAATGGCGATGCTCGTCAACAAAGGGCCACCGCCTCGTTCATGGTCTTGTCTTGAAACTCCGGGTGTCCACCTGTGACCTTCTCCTGGCATGGACATGGCTTGTATGATCATCTTCACTTCCGCAATTAACATGCTTGAAGACGTTGAGGTTGTTGACTCTAGCCTGCATCCTTAACTTACTGGCTAGTTATGCCAACCGCCTGACACTTTTGGCCCAAGCAGCCTCGCAGTCCGCAGTACATGGCTAAGGCTAAGAGAAGTCTATGTCAAACCAGGTCGGATCACACTGAAACAGCGCACAGGGCCGAAGAGAGCCTCCGAGCCGAGCTCTCCAAACTCTTAGGCTTTCGCCATCTGCGCTGTGCTTCCGCTTCCGCCTGCGAAGGCCGCGCCACCGGTGCCACCTGCTGCTGCTGCCGCTGCCATCTCATCGGCGCTCGCCTGAGCACAGCCATCTGATGTTCGAGTAGGCTCTCAGCACAGCCCATTGCGAAAGGCTTCAATGCATTCCTCCCCAAAACTTGAGGGCCTGTGGATAAACAAAATAACCTCGATGGAAAGCACATGCAAATCTGAGAACACTAAGTTGATTCGTCAATCACAAACCGGTCCAGCCTCGCGGCGACTGCCATTGACTGTGCCCGGAAGAGAAGCATCGCGGCCTTGTGCGCTGACTTTACCTCTGCCCATCTGTTTCTCAGGGCGGAGTCGAGCCTCCCAGCCTCCTGGTTGCACCGCAGGCAATTCGCGCGCAGCTGCGATCGTAGGTTCTAGAGTCGGGCTCGCATGAGTCTAACTTCTGGAATGGACTCTTGCTCCTACGTCCCCAGAAAGGTTGCGCAAATGATTCGATTCACAGATGTGAGCAACGTGTCGGTGCACCTAGATAGTTTCACAACATGATGCTACCAAATGCCTGGAGCATCCAAAAAGCTCGATTGACCGGCCCGACCAACATTTTGAGGCCTAGCAGGTTAGCTGCATCTTCAAAACGCATTGAGGTTGGACTTCCATAACAAGAACCGGTCTGACACATCATTTAAGAATCGTGGCACGGGGCAGGTTCACCCCTCATCTGTGACCCAAAATTTCCCCTCATCTGTGACCCCAAAACCCTCTCATCTGTGACCCAAGCTCTGTGTGAGTAGTGCAATTCCACGGCTAGATGAGGCATGTTGGTGGCTAGGTTTCTGGCTTTGTTTACCAATGGTCTCAGGTCCTCGTGAGCCACAGAGGCTGCTCCTGTACCTGAAACCAGTGCATACCAATGGTCCGAGGTTCTTGTTGGGTTTCGGGTCTGCCGTGCAAGAGCATGTTGAGCTCTGCTTCTTTTGCCGGATCTAACCCTAAAACCCTTTGCCCTGAGCAAACCCTAAACCCTAACCCCCAAAACCCTAAACCCTAATCCCTGAACCCTGAACCAAAAGAAACCCTAACCCCTAACCCTAAACCTAAACCCCGAGCAAACCCCTAAACCCCAAGCTGAAACCCTAAACCCTGAACCCTAACCGCTAAACCCTAAAAACCTAAGCCCCTAAACCTTAAGCCGACGCCCCCTAAACCCTAAACCGAAGCCCCCTAAACCCTAAACCTCAAAACCTCGTAACCCTAAACCCAAAACCCAAAACCGAAGCCCCCTAAACCCTAAACCCTAAGAAAACCTGAAGCCGCCCTAAACCCTAAGCCCGGAAACCGTAAGCCAAACCCCCTAAGCCCTGAAAACCCTGAGCCCTGAGGAAACCAGCAAACCCTAAACCTAACCCGCAAACCCTAAGCCTTAAAACCCCTAAACCTTGAGCCTAGACCCTAAACCAAATCCTAAAAAAGCCGAAGCCTTGAGCTCTAAAACCCCAAGCCCTGAACAAACCCAAAACCCTAAACCCTAACCCCTAAACTCCAAAACTTAAACCCTAAACCCTGAACCCTAAAAAACCCTAAACCCTAAACCGAAGCCCCCTAAACCCTAAACCTCAAACCCCGTAACCCTATACCCAAAACCGAAGCCCCCTAAACCCTAAACCCGAAAAAAACCTGAAGCCGCCCTAAGCCCTAAGCCCGGAAACCGTAAGCCAAACCCCCCAAGCCCTGAAAACCCTGAGCCCTGAGGAAACCAGCAAACCCCAAACCCTAGCCCGCAAACCCTAAGCCTTAAAACCCCTAAACCTTGAGCCGAAGCCCCCTCAACCCTATAGTTGGTAGAAACCACTGCACACACGCACTGATTGTATATACCCGTTCAAGTGTTAGCAGAAGCTGAAACCATGCATGGGCAACTAACCTTTTTCCTGCTAGAGCACTTGTGCCATAATCCATCAGACAACATGATACTTCACACGTGCACAAACTACACCCCCCTCGCCGAAGCGTCAGACTGAGGCGGCAACATGCACGGAAGATGTTGTGCTGGNTCTACAACCGTAAAGCAAGAGATACGGTAGCAGAACGAATTATTTTGCCATGGTGCGATTCAAAAGTCGCGGCATGCACTTATAAATCGGTAGCGATCCATCAAGCCTGTTTGGGATTGTGGAGGATTCAAGCTACAGAAGATCAGTACAGCGTGGGACGAATACAAAAGTGCGGAGTTGTTGCTGTGCAACTACCAGAATCCAGAGTGCTGAATTTTTCTGGTTTTAGCGAAATAGTGGCCACCTCTAGGAGGGGCTGTAATTCGGGGATACCGGTTAACGTGACGGAACACGAAATGAGCGCTTAGCGCCAACGACCACTGGAGCTTCCACAGGAGCTGCGGCCGTATGGATGAGACCCGCGAGACTGCCACTGTTGGGACTGCTGTCTGCGTGCATCTGCCTCAAGCTGGGCCTTCCTAGACCTCTCGGCAGACTGAAGCTTCTCGTCATGAGCACGACGTGCGACTGCCGTCTGATCATGGAGACGGGTGACAATCCATTCGTACCACTGCTCAGCTGTGTAGCCGGCTGTGTGATCGAGATAGATTGGTCCACCTGAAAACATGACGATCTGCTTTGCGATCTTATGTTGGAGAAACACGTCTACAAACTTTCGTACACTGTAGGTGCCCCCAAGCCACATAATGCAAAAAGGAAGATCGGTGACGGTGTCGATCAGGCCTGCCCTAAGGGCGGCTGGATTCACATCGTGCATGTAGAGGAGCCTTGCGATGGCTTCATTTCGTGCCATCTCAGCTTGTTGACCACCGCCATAGGCGCCAACGCCCAAGGTACGCTGCTCTTGGCCGCGCCCGAGGTTCGGCAATGCGGAGTTTGTCAACACGTCCTCTATGGCGAGGAACTCGCGGTCGAAGCCGCCTGCGACAGAGTGTAGCGTGAAGTCTACGTCGTTGTCGAAGCGGTCCAAGATGGATGCGAACGAAGCCCTTCTTCTGCGCTTGCTTGAGCTGTTGTTTCGCCTTCTCAAGCGCCTCCCCATCGAGTGATTGCGACCCCCTGCTGGTGCTGTAGTCGCGGCGCATCTCGCTGAGGACCTCGTGCACAGTGAGCTCGCTCCTTGGTTTTCCAGCTGCTTGGGACGCCGCCTCGGCAGCGAACCATCGAGCAGTCTTGATTTTCTTACGCTGCTTCTGAGATGACGCCTTGATGATTGCCGCGCCACAGGACAGGCAAAGCATCTGTCCCACGATCTGGCGGGCGCCGCAGTGCGGGCAGGCGCGATACTGGCCACCCCTATGGGGGGCTGGAGGTAACGCGAGCACCGTAGCTGTCGGCTGGCGCGGTGTCGCATCGTACTGATCTCCTCCTTCATATCGCCGATGCCGCCGCCGTAGTCAAGCTCATCATCGTCGTCATCTTCACAGTCGTACAACACCTCTTCAGCTCCGCGTTTTCGCGACACGGGTGTTGCAGGCTGTTCCCCTTGGTCCTGATCAAGGACAGACTCTTCTTTTGGGAGAACATCAGCAGCCGTAGCATCAAGGATTGCCGGGAGTTCTGGCTTGGCGATTCCCGGCGCAATCTCCTCCTTGGTGACTTGCTGTTCTTCAAGGCCACCACTAGGTGGGGCTGGAATACCTTCCAAGGACTCCGAAAAAATTCCATCGTCCTCTTCAGGGTTCTCAATGATGGTCTGCGGGGGCGCATCAGTAGCGATGACCTCTTCCGCATCGTCGGGGTCGGCCCTGGTCCAGATGATCGTGCCCTTCATAGTGTCACGCACATAAAGGATACAGCTCCCCAGGATAACGTCTCTGGTAAGGATGCCCTCGGAGGTAGTCTCGAACATGTATGCGTGCTGAAGAGCTTCATCTGTGGAAATGACCAGCTCATAAGGTAAGTTGGCACGACTCCCAGCTCGGTTCTCGAGCTCGCTCAGGGTTGCCTTGGCGAAATACGAGTGGATTTTTCCACTGCTTCCGTACCCCGGCTGAAAACCCGTGTCGATGATCGAGAAAGCGGCATCGTGGGTAGTGCGATGGTAGAGGCGTGGCGGATATTCACCTTTGGCGAGGTATGGCCTGCCTTGAAAGGCGGCTGTATCTCCCAAAACATCTCGCTCTTCGCCCGTGAGCCATGCGAGGGCTATACCGGAGTCGTCGATCTGACTCGCTATCTTCTGGTTATGCCCATGGGATGCCGAGATCCACGTCGGCCAAATGCCGGTGTCAATAAACTCACTGCGTGGATCTGCAGTTGGGTGGCCCGCCAAGATGAATCGGCCCGTGTTGTCGCTGGCGCATAGCGACAGCAGACTTCGCGTGCCAATGTTCACCTTGCGGGCGGACCACATAACGTCGGTGAGCTCGGCGATCTGGATCCATTTGCCCACCCTGGTTTTGAAGTGCTTCTTTGCACCGCGAACCAAACCTGTCAAGTGGGTTTGGTCGCTCATCTGAATGCCGTGGAGCGGCAAATGTTCTCGAGGGATCGCCTCCTGCAGAATTTGGACCATGCCCGGCCCTTCCGGATCCTCGGTTCCAGGTGGAAGACGCTGACAGTCGATCATCTCGCGCAAATCGAGATCATCCATCCTGGTATCGCATCCCCACAAAGTCCCCGGGCCGCGCCTTCATGAAACCGCTTTCCTTCGCATTGTTGATCATTGCCTCTTTGACCGCGCTGAAGGTCCGGTGCGGCTCCGTGCGGTAAGGGATGGAGCCGATGACGTCGTCAAAAGAGACTTCCTTGACTTCGCCAGTCGAGCCAGAAGGGCCTCCACTAAGTGGGGCTGGATGGCTTGGCTTGCTAGCCTGCTCCAAAACTCTGCGCTTGGCTTCCTCCAAATCCCTGACCCGTTCCCATTCAAGGATGTAAGCGGGAACTTCTCGCATGCCAGTGACAGGTTCGTCAGCTGGTGGGATGTAGTCGTTCTCCCAGGGGTCAGGGCATCGCTGTTGTGCCTCCTTGATTTCG
>BGNK01001628.1:0-37501 GCA_003297005.1 Symbiodinium sp. clade A Y106 | reverse complement strand
GGGGGGCGGAGGGGGGGGAGGGGGGCAATTTTGCTAATCTTGCCGGTGCAAGTGGTGCAAGCGGTGCAAGATTAGCAATAGATTGCAAGATTAGCAAAATCTTGCTCCCCAACAGCGCGCTTCGTTTCCCAACACAATGTAGTAGTACAGTAGTGGTAGCTGTTGTAGTAGCGGGAATAGTAGTAGTAGCAGCAGTAGTAGTAGCAGCAGTAGTAGCAGTACTGGTAGTACTGGTAGTAGTGGTCGTAGTAGTAGTGGGAGTAGGAGTAGGAGTAGTACTTTTGTCACTCGCTTGGCACGCCAATGACAGCCCTGCGAAGACTAGACGGCCACTACTCACGACAGAGCCAACCATTTCCCCAGCAACGCCAACACAACACAACACAACAAAACCTCAACCCATGAACCAACCAGGATCTCCCAGGAAAAAGTTCGGCTCCATCGATCCTTGTTTTGTTAACTACCTCATTTGAGGCTTCCCACAACAAAAGTCTGCTTCACTAAGTGAAAGGTTTGCAACTACACCGTAGTTTGGCATATGAGCTGAGCACTATGGAAAACAGGGTCAACAACCGACTAACTAGTAGTAGCAGCAGTCGTAGTAGTAGTAGCAGTAGTTGTTGTAGTAGTGGTAGTAGTTGTTGTTGTTGGCAGTCGTTGCGTCTGCCGCCGCGCGGCTTGTTGTTGTTGTTGTGGTTGATATTGTCATTGCGAAGTAACAGTAGTCGTCGTCGTCGCCGTAGCAGTGCAGCAGTAGTAGAAGTAGTTTTTGCCTCTTGCATGGCTGAATATCACGTAGTAGTAGTAGTAGTCGCAGAGGTAGTGGCAGTGGCAGTGGTAGTGGTAGCAGCAGTAGTCATCGTCGTAGTAGGAGTAGGTGTAGGTGTGAGAGTAGGAGTAAGAGTAGTAGTAGTAGTAGTAGAAGTAGTAGTAGTAGTAGTAGTAGTAGTAGCAGTAGTAGTAGTAGTAGTTTTGCCTCCTAGTAGTAGTAGTAGTAGCCACCCCCCCCCTACCCACTACCTCTTTTGCATACTCTTCTAAGACACATCCGTTTTACTCGGTATTTACAGCACTTTCGTCACGTAGGAACATCTTATGAAGCCTCAAACTTCACCTGCGAGTTTTCAAACTCCAGCATCCGATTCTGNGGTCGGGGGGTGTGCGGGAAGAATGATGACGACATTGTTACGCCGACACCCCGAACAACATCTCCGGAAGAGCCATTTTACTCGGTATTTACAGTGCTTTCGTGACGTCAGCCATCTTAGATAGTTGCCAAGCTTACCTCTGGACTTTGCTACGTTGTCTTTTTGCCTTTGCGAGGGCTTTCAGCGAAAACTCGAAATTGGTTGGGGGAAAGCTTTTTTTGCTCGGTCTTTAAAGTACTNGGGCCGCCTAGTAGTAGTAGTAGGAGGTAGGAGCAGCAGCAGCAGTAGTCGTGGTAGTAGTAGTGGTCGTAGCAGTGTACTAATACAATACAAGTACTAGTAGCAGCAGGAGCAGAAACTGTTGTGGTGGTGGTGGTGCCGCTGGTTTTTCCCGTTGCTGTTGCTGGCTTTTTTGTTACTGCGGCAGTAAGCATACGAGCAGGAGTAGGAGCAGGATTTCGCTGCTTTTGTAGGCAGGTCCCGAATAGCAGGACGATGTGGGTCTCATCACAGTCTTCGTCAAACCAAAGGCTCAACTGCATCAAACTCTGGAAAACACGCATGTTCCTCAGCACAAACCTGACCGCAGCCCAAAGCGTAGCTGTTCTCAGAAGGTTTCCTGGGATGGTTGGACAGCTGCATAACCTTCGGGATCTTTACCCTGCTCGAGTTAGCTGCGCGGTGAAGAAGTTGGTGCCATGGCACCACTGCCGTCGTAGATGGCCGAGTCGGCTCGTCACCGGTGCTGAGCTTCTCCTGCAAAACGCAACTGCTTGTTCGAATTATTGTCTTCGCCACTACTATTCTTAGCGGAAGTAAGCTTGCAAATCCTTACACTCATGAACAATGTTCTTGCTCTTCTGGTTCTTAAAACCATTGCACAAACGTCACACTGTCACTATGATTGATACGGTTGGTATTGTCGTTTGCACTACTACCAAGAATATGATTGTCCGCTATGATTCGGTATGATCATTACTGTTGTTGCTGGTGTTGCTGCTGCTCTTGCTGTGGCTGGGGCTGTGGCCCCAGATTCGCCTGTGGCTGTTGCAGTTGCTGGTGCTGCTGCCGCTGTTGCTGTTTCCGTGGCTGTTGCTGCTGTTGCTGCTGTTGCTGTTGCTGCTGCTGCTGCTGCTGTTGCTGTTATTGTCCTTGTCTCTGCTGTGATTTCGTTGTTGTTGCTGTTGTGGTTGATGTGTCGTTGACGCCGCCTTGTTGCTATTGTGCTATTTGTTGCTATTGGTGTTGTCGATGTTGTCGTCATCGTGGCTTTGGTTGTGGTTGCGCATGTTCTTGTGGCTGTTGTCGCTGTTGCTGGTGCTGGTGGTGCTGTGGTGCTGTTGCAGTTGTTGTTGTTATGGTTCTGGTGTTGTGAGCGTCTGAACGAATGGATGCATGCATGGATGGATGGGTGGATGGAGGGCAATAAGATGAAATGGGAATCGAAAGAATAACAAGTGTAAACGAATGAAAAAATTTGCAAAATATGCTTTCACGGATGAGAAGGCATGAAAGAATGAGTGAACGAACGAATGAATGATTGCTGGGTACGTACTGATGTAACAGATGAAATTGTGGCTCTGGAACATGGGAAGACGGAACACGACAGCAGTATGAACTTGCTGACTGGCTCGCAGTCAGCACCGTCCAAGTCTGTCAGCCGAACATGCAGATTGCTCCATTGGAGAAAGCTTTTTTTGCATCCAGGTCTCTGACGCTAGCCGGGTTAAGCCAACACGTGCGCAGCATGATCACAGAATTCAGGTCTGACAACAGTGCTTACCTTGACGAGAAAAGCAAAGGCAGGGTGCAGCTTGCACGCGCTTGGAACTGCCAGAAATTGCCAGAAGTCGCCATGAACCATTGAAGGGGAAATAGTACGTGCCTGGCCGCCTTCTACTTCATCAAGTCACAGAGCTTTGAGATAGCATGTGTCAGTCCGGGCTACAGACTAACGGACGACTTACAGGACAGTGTACTTGCACCTACCCCATGAGCAGTGACTAAGGTGACTGCGACCCATTGGAAATAGCTGCAGGCCTAAATAAACCACCTCGGTAAGCGTTTGCCCCCTAAGCCTACGAAGCCCTCAGGCTCCTCCAATCCTTCGTCCTCTGGGGTGCAGGTGAGGGCCAACGCAGACTCCTCCGGTGAAACCGGAACCACGAGGGCCGAATATGGTCGTGACATGTCGATAATAAAGAGTCAGCTACTGCCCACGACAATGATGAGGGCGACGTCGGCATTGGCATGATGATGATGATGCTGCTGGTGCTGGTGCTGGTGCTGATGCAAAGGCAACAGAACAAGCATGCGGATCCTGTGAACTCACGCTCTGCAATTCCCTCTCAGCCACAACCGTCCTCATCGTTAGCGATTGGTTTGCTGTTCTCGTGCGTGGACGGCAAAGGTACCTCTCGGCTTGGGGACCGTGATCCTGAATCTTTTTTCGCTACTGGACCTCAAGTCTGACAGGATCTTTTGACACCCAAACCCTTAAACCGGTCTAGGATGCTTTTTGCCATTCGCAATTCGGTCTTGGGAAGCCCTTGGCTGGCTTTAGCCTCTGAAGTGATAGCTCCCCTTTGTGCATTCCTGAGACGGAGTGGCCCTAACGCAGAGCCTCAGAACAGGATAATTCTGTGATCCTTATGCTCGGGACCCCTAGATACGGCACCCGTAAATTTCTGACACCACCATTTCCGATGAACTGCCCGGTTGTGCAGTCAACATCTAACATCTAGTCGTGCACTATAGGAGGGAAGTAGTCCTTGCTATACTGTGACTGACTGAAGGTCACGCCGAATGATTTCGAGACAGGTACGTAGCTCTCTTAAACATCACTGCCAACGAACCTGAATCCTTAAGCCCCTCGCACGGGGCCTCCCTCTGAGCACATTGGGAGCCAGCTGTCCCACTTCGGCGCCTGCCGTCAGTCGTCAGAAAACCCCGGCTACACCTTTTGCGGCCCGTATCAAGCTTGCTTGTTCGGAACTGGTTGAATCCAGATGCTATAGATACCCTGTCATACCTATCCCAACTTGCACCAGCTTGGGACAATCCTTCCAGTGCCGGGTATTGGACCAGGACAAGCTCCATCACGCCAAAAGGGAGTCGTTTGGCACCAGAGCTGTTTTCGAGCTGAAACCGGGAAAGGTCTTCATCACAGGAAAACAAGAAGGAAACGAGGGCGCCTCGACGTGACACCAGTATCAACCAAAGAGAGCGAAACCCCTCCGAATCCTGCAGTACAGGTCAAGCTCTCGTGAACATTCTGACCCGGCACCAAAAGGCACGTCCTAGGTCTCTGTAGCTTCGGAAGCATTTCATATCTGAAGCCGATCGAAATAGATAACTTGAAACAACACATGGCTTACTGACGACTGGAATACAAAACCTCCTTCCCCTTGACATTCTCAGCCTGAAAGCCCCTTCAAAATTACCAAGAAACATTGACGAGCAGATGGGATAGCCAAACATCTAACATCCGCTGCAAACCAGAAGACCTCGAATAAAGAGGCTTGCCCTGAAACATAAACCGAACTCCCGACAACCCGGCCTACCTGAAAGGTACATCTCATGAATCCCCAAGCACCCCTAAGCCCTCATGCAGGAATCTGATTAAGAAACCTTGGGCCCTTATTAGGGTTCCTTATATGAATCCTAATATATTGGGGGTTATAGGCCCAGGGTTTCTTACTCAGGCTCCTACATTAACAACCCCGAACTGCCCTGAAGGCAGCCGCTGCCTGGCCTGGCTCCCTGCCTGGCCCTGGCAGAAGCCCGCAGCAAAAGCAAAGCCCCTAGAGCCGCCGCGCCCAGGCCGAGCAAGCGCAGCATCGCCAGAAAAACGCAGAGCATGGGTATGGTATATACGAGTGGTATCTTATATAGCATCTTATATACAGTCTCTCTCACCCTGCCGTGGATTCATGAAGAGTCTCGCAATGCATCTTAATAGCAGCTTGTAGTATCTTATGTTCAGAGCAGTGAAAGCATAGCGAAATCCTCAAGGCCCAAAGCCCCAAGCCCCTGAGTCCCTAAATCTTAAACCTTGGAAATCCGACCTGGGCAAATGCTCCAGATCATCCCACGTAAACACTGGTTTTTGACTTGATGCTTACTTTTAATCCTGAAATATCCAGAAAATTCGGTTTCCATCCACTCATCTGAGGCTGGCGGCTGCATAAATAGCGTGGAAGTTGAGTGCCCCAGGTGTGCTTTCGTGATAAGTTGGGATCTGCAAGCGGGCCACCAGCAATTAGACGAATCGATCGCCCACTGTCGGCAGTCCGAATGCGATTAATCCTCACCGCTGCCACATACCTGAGCTACTTGTGGACCTCGATCCTTGACAATTCTGCCTAAAAGGAAAAACACCTCCGAAATCACCCACTGCTCAATCCCAGACCCCATTTAACCCTAAAACTTTAAAGACCCTCAACAGGAAAACTTAACAACAAAACAAACAAACACCTGATAGGCCCTCAAGTCCGCAACCGTGGGTTGTTTTTCGGCCGCCGTGCGCTGGGTCAGAGCCCTTCACCCTCGGTGCCGGCCTGCATCAGGCGGTGGGGATGTTATTGGTTCAGTGCTACTGAGTGCTGCTACTGCTGCTGCACTGTTGCTATCGCTATCGCCATCCTCGCTGCTTCTGCTGCTGTCGTTGTCGTTGTGTCACTGTCGTTGCTGGTGGTGTGGTGGTGGCATTATTGTTGATGGAACATCTGTTTTCCCCCCTTTGTTTCAATTTGATCCCGCCTCCTTCTTGCCTCTGACCTCCCACTGCTCGAAAATCTTTCCCCGGTTCCCGTTTAACAACAACTAGAACTGCTCCTCCGCCTGCTGCTGCTACTGCTGCTGCCGCAGCACTGCTACTGCGACGACGACGCCGACGACGGCATGATACAACAGAATATGCAAAAGTGTTCTAACCCATGGCATCACACAATATCACGAACCAACCATAATCTGTAAACGTACAACATGATATAGGACAACCTAGCAAGATACAGTGAGCATAAAACAAACAATGATAATATCAAGTCGCAAAACATGACATACGCACACATAATGCACTAGGACAAAGTCTTATATGAGACCGGGTAATTCTGTTCTGCAACAGCTCCTCATTACAATCTTCAACTGCACGCACATCCTCTCTGGTTCCCGTCTCAAACAACGATACCGTGATTCCTGACTGGTGGGGCGGTGCAGATGAGTACGCACGTCCAGCCTTCGGCTTATCTACTCTCCTTCGCTGCACGCCATCTTCAGACCAGGGTTTCAGAAGACTGTACAGATGCCCTAAAGCCCCAAAGAACAAGAACCTTAAGACTCCAGGAAAGGGGAATGCCAATCTGTGCGCTTATTGGGTCCTGCCTGCAACATGCCGGGCGATCGGGCCTCGACCTGCGCCGTTGAATTAGAAAACTACGGGCTTTCGGTGTGCTCTATTCGAATGCAAAACTCCGAAACAATCAGTCTCACACTTTCGCATGTGCAAGCAATGTTGAGCTATCCTCCCAAAGTCTCAACGCTCCATCACCTCGCAGAATCGTACGTTGTGGAAGCATGTTTGTGTGTGTGTTGCAGTGCTAAATTCTCACCCTCGAAGCTGTTGGATTCGGAGTCCAGGTTTTCTGGGGGGAGGTATTGGACACATTTTCCAGCAAGCACACAAGGCACAAGAAACCCATTGCAGTGCTCCAAGTGTCGCTCCGACACATGCGAGGTTAATCCAGCAAGTCGATGATGGCGCTACTCGCTTCTGGCGCGGGGCAGTTCAGTCTTTGTCGCTTCTCGGCTCGGCTGCTCACGTCGCGATGTGGGAGGCGCGTTAGGGAGCTCGAGGACCCACCGGCCAGCAGCATCTCAACAGCCCGTGATACATCGCCGCACTGCATCAGAGCCTGCTCGGCACGATCCTTTGCGAAACCCATCGAAACCAGCGTCGCCACAGCATCAGACCGCTCCGCGTACACAGTGGGAGTCTGGTTCCTCCCTGCCTCCGCGTCCCCGTCGCTGTCTGTCAGCTCGATGCCCTCTACCTGGGCCTGCGGCTGCGCTGCGGACGCAGTCGTCGCAGTCGCAGAGGGGGCGGAAGCCCCGAAGCTGAGGCGGCGCTGCGCGCCCAGTGCTTCGCCGAAGCCAACCTGCAAGTTCAGGATGTGCAGAACGAAGGGCTCCTCGGCGGGAACCAGCTTGCGGAAGAGGGCGAAGGCACGATCTGCAATCTGACCCTGCAGCCGCTCATCATCGCCCTGCTCCCCGGGCTGTCGTGCAATTTGGAAGCTCCCCAGCTGCATCTGCTTCCGACCCCTACGTGCGCCACCACCCTCCGAACTGGGGGCATGCATCAAGCTTAATGAGAAGGTAGGGATTGGACGATATCCATACATGCGCTCGTCACTGCGGATTTTGGTGATCAACTTCTGTGCAAGGGCCAGGAGGTTTTCTCTAACCTGCACATCTGTGCGAACAGGCCCCTGCCAAAAAGAATCCTGCACGGAGCAGGTCTTCGGTGCACCGGACGCTTTCACTGGTGATGCGTCGATGCCCAAGCAGAGCGCTTTCATGGTCCGCAATGCCCCGGCATCGAACTCCGTAAGCAGCCTCCCGTAGTCCTCGCCCTCGGGCACCACAGCAGATAGCACCTCTCCTGTCGTGCGAACACCCAGCTCGTGCAGCTTTTGGGTTGAGGCGAAGCCAATACCAGGGACCTTCTGCACGGCCAAATCATCTGGTAGAAGATGTCCCAAACGATCGGCCGTTGGCAGAAACAGTGTTTGCTGGCTGGGCTTCTTCCAGGAAGACACCATCTTTGCAAGCTGCTTGGAAACGCTGATGCCGGCAGAGGATGTGAGCCCAATTTCGGAAAGAATGGCCTCGCGGATCTCTCGGCAAATTTCCGAAGCAAGGGCCAGGCGAGCCCAGCAGCGATGAGCGTCATCCAAGTCCTTCCAGTCCGCCTGCCGGACCTCCTGCACTTCGCTGCTACCGCTGCTACCGCTCTCCAGCTCTTTGGGGTACTCGTGACCCGTGGAGCAGAGGCGTAAGGAACCTTCGGGATCCTCCAGAGCTTTCAACCGCTCGGCGACGAGCTCGGTGACGTCCAGGAAGACTTCGTCCAGACCCAGCTTCTCCACTTTCGAGCTCCAGCGTGCTGCAACATCGAAGGCCCGCTGCGACAGCTCCCCGTAGAAGGTTAGGTCCTCACCGTTGCAGATGGTGATCTCGGGGCACTTCTCTCGGACCACCTGCAAGGAGTCACCCTTCTTGATGCCACAGGCCCTCGCTGCATAGTTGGACGTGATGACCAGCATCTTCTGCTGCACCCCCACGGGCCTCCCTTTCAGATGCGGGTGTCGGATCTCCTCGCACTGAGCGTAAAAGCAGTCCATGTCGATGGCCAGGATGCAGCTGCTCGCGGCGAGCAGCTCCGGCGACGAGGCGGCCGCCCGTGCTGTGGAGGGCTCCGAAAGCTTCCCCTCACTCCAGGCCTCCGGGATCATCTGCGAGGTGAGGATGTTGCGCCATCTCCGCTCCGTCTCCACCGCCATGGCTGCTAGGTCCCCGATTGATTCAAGGCAAGCAAACCAAAGTACCATATTTATCCATGGCGAAAGCGCTATTTTCCGGGCCGCTGCGAAAAAATAGCAGCCAAAGTCCTGCTTACAGGCTCATTCCTAAACGACGGCCTTCCTGAATCTGAGAAGCTACGGCATGAGCTCTCAAAGCAGCTGTAAGCCGGGGGAGCCGTAGAGAGCTGCATTTTGCAGTCTATACCTCTCCATGAAAACCCTCCCCAATGCCGATGACAGTGTACCATGTCGTCTCCCTTGAACTAGCCTGGAACCATCAAGCTGCTTCTGGTCGGGAGTCCTGTGTCCATGTTATCGGTTATTTGCTTTCAGACTCTTCTTCCACCGTAAGGACCTCCGAACTTTGAACCTCAATCCCCAACCCGAGCCCAAAAAAGCTCAAAGAAACCGATCCTCCAGCAACGACTGCTGCTCCTCGTCCTGTCGGAGTCTTTCAATTCCACGAGATCGCTCTCGGCTTATTCGGACTATCACAGAACTGCTATCTGCGAAAAATCCATCAGCTCGCACTGAAGGCCCCGTCCTCGCCATCCTCCCCCACAATACTCCTGATTCGGGGACGGATGCGGCTGAAAGCAATAGGGGTCCAGGTTGGATGATAAGTCCACGCCCGCCGATGCCAATACCCCCAGGTGTGCTGGTCAGAAATCAGAAACCCGAGAAGAGGCCCAGAAGCTAAAGCATCTCCCAAACCATCTAGTCTCTACTGCAGAAGGCCCTAAGCCCCTTTTTTTGCATCCAGGCCTATTGCGATTGGGCCTAAACTCCGAAACCCTAAACTGTAGTGACCCCAAACCCTAAAGCTAACCCTGAGAAGGTGAAGGCCCAACTTTCGTGGCGTGGGAGAGACACGCCAGCACTGGCTCCTGTATTGCGCACCAGCATGTGTTGTTGTCACGACCTGCTGGCGGCCCTCGGCGGACACTAGATTCTAGATGGGAACAGGCTCTAGAGAAGGACTCTGTCACCACTCGGCGAAGCCAAATGCACTATGCGGGATGCCTGAAGGCCGTCTGCTGCCTTTCTCGAAATTTTAGCAGGATCTGGGGCCAAGGCTCTGGGCGGCCCCTCGACGTCACCCTGGCAGCAGGGCCAGGCAGGCAAACAAAATCCCCCTACTCAGGAATGGAACAGCATTCTGGTCTCTCAATGCAAAAAACCCCAACTCACACGAACCTATGATGAATCATTATGCGCTATACAAGTAACCTGAACCTCAAAGTAAAGATAAGTAAAGCCAGGAATTCTCGGGGCAGCTTTCATGCAGCATGTTCTGAGTTCTGAACCTCATCCTCACTCTTCGGCTGGGGAAGGCCGACCATTCGCCGACCTGCCTTTGAGGATTTCAAGTTCGGGCCTTTTCAGCCTTGTGGGGCCTTAGGGCTACATTGCGGACTCAGGGTCTCGACCCTCGCACTCACACATGGCAGGCAAGGCCAAACCCACAGCAGCAACCAGCACCAAACCCCAGACTCAGCCACTCCTCCCATGCTGCGTCCCAACTGCCACAGAAACCACTTGGCTTTTCTCTGCTACTCCCGGCTAAGTCTCGCTGCACCGCCATGGGCAAGACAGCTTGGGCATTGCCGAAGCGTGGTGTGCATAAAGTCATCACAGGCCTGGCAAAAGCTGGCTTCGCAATTGGGACACTGGTGCCCTGACGAATGGATAGGCAGAAGGCAAGCTCCGCAGGAAGTTGCCGGCACACCTTCGGAAAAGGCCGGCAGCGGTACCACACTCCTGAAGGCCCGCGCAAGCACACTGGCCGATACCAGGGGAAGGTCGCAGATTTTGCAACGGCTGGGCAGGCCACAGCTACGAGCAGAACATCGAGGGCACACATACAAAGTTCCGTGCACTTCGAGGTGGCAAGTACAGGTTTCTGGCTGTTTTTTTGCCTCCGGCCGCAACATCTTTGGGAAACCCATGCGAACGAGCTTCGGTGCCAACTGTCCGGCGGTGCAGGCGGGCGCAGAGAGGTGGGAGCTGAGGAGGTCCTCGAAGTGCTTCGTGTTCATTGCGACATCAAAGCGCCCAAAGGTATCGACGCAGACACGCTTCAGCATATAGATCTCCGGGCTGAGGGAAACCACCGAAACCTGGACTTTGCGTTCCCGCAGCGTTCGTCCCACGTCCTCCATACTCAAATCCTGCAGGTTGCAGGTGGAGACCGATGTGAAAAGCATTAAGAGCTCGCGCGAGCCATGGGGTGGTGCCCCGCCCAGGCCTTCTGCAGCGCGCTGCAGCGCTGCAACGGCCGCTGTGCGACCGGAAGGACCCTCTTGTGCCGCCGTTGCCAGGCAGCTTCGCAGCGTGGCCGGCGCCGTACCCAGAGGTGCGAGGGCCTGGCATTTGCCATCACGGAGGACTAACAGCCCAATCTCGGATAGCGGATTCTCTGCAAGGAACCGCGCCGAAAAGCGGGTTGCAGCTTGGCAAAGAAAATCCAAACGTCGTGGCCGGATGTCGGTACGTGCAGCCGTGGCCGTCATGTCTACGGCCAAGTACACATAGCGGATGACGCCACGGCGCAAAGCAGTCTCTTCGGACTCAGAAACTGCAGCTGCCATCTTTGGGGCTGCCGGCGTTGCCGCCGCGGGCGGGGCCCTTCCGATGGGCCCATCCTCCAGCAGTGACTCCCATCGCCATCGTGCCTCCAACGAACGAGCGGCCCGGTTCTGCGCCCGATCCTCGTCGATGCCACCCTCCTCTTCTGCGATGTCGTCCACGGCAGTGTCCATGGCAGGCGTGCCCAATTCGGCACGAGTCTGCCGGGGGGCTTGGAGGCTGCAGTCTCGGCTAAAGGGTTGAGGGTTTGGCTCGCTGGATATTGAGAGTGGACCGGATTTGCTGGTCAAGGCGGGACGACCTTCACTGACCTTCCCGTACTTTCACTGCGAGGATATGGCAGTAGTGTTGAGCTGGGGACGTCCGGGGTAGGGATTTTGGAAGAGCACGCAGAATGTGAAAGATATTGAAACCTTAAACCCTCGAGCCATATCTTGGTATTTCCACTGTCCCATTTTTGGTTGAAGAGAGCTGTCCCATCCGTTCCGTGACCTTGCACATTTTGCCATATCCAATATCCAATCACCAGCCAAGCTGACACGCCCGTCCCAACCGCTGCAAAGCTACGAGCTCCGCCACGGCTGGCTGCGCCGAACAGCTCAATATGCGAAGCCCAAACAAAAACCCTCATCAAAGTGCCAGCCTCTCGAGATGTGTCCTAGACCCGTCCTGACTCAGGCTGAGGCCAACGGACTCTTGAAGAAGGCCCAGCAAAACAATGCCAAAACCCCAGAGACCTGAGGGCGGTGCTGTTATCCAAAGAATACTCCTTCATTGATATTTTGCTCTCGGCGTCTGTCTTTAAGGCTATTTGCAAAACCTGGCGCTAGGCAGACTACTGGGAACAGGACAGTGATTCTCCATGAAGGTTGCAAATTTTTAGGCTTTCTGGGAGAGTTCGAAGTGGACGGTACCTCGACTCGAAAACACGACCGTGTGCTAATTTCGGCTTGCGTGCCGAAAATGCGATCCCCGAACCAGGGCTGCGAATGCCTCATACGTCCAAGAGGAACCCAAGTGCAGAATCCCTCGTACAAAGCGATGCGAACACAACATAGCCCTTTTAAACCAATTCATCGACAACTCAACTCCCGCGGTAAGGGTCGCGAATTTCGGCTTGTCTTGGAGCATAAGAAACGGCGTAGCGCAAACACGCCTTCTTTGTGACATGAACTCCGACATGCTTGTCCCACCGCAAGTATTGCAATTTTTGAGCTTTGTCGAGTCATGAAAGAATCATCGAAGTGGACGATACCTCGTTTTTTTATCGCGCGAACACCTCTCGCCTTTCTTTAGATCAAGAGCGCGACACGCAGGATACCCGCAGAGGCCCACGAATTTCGAGTATCCCCAAGAACCCGAAGTGCCCCGCACCGCAAACACCGAGGAATTCTGAAAATGACATCGACGAAACACCACTTCCACCGAAGCTCGAATTCCGGCTGCCACACCCAAAGACATTTCCCCAAGTACCGGGTGCGATTTTCACGTCCGAAGCCAAAGCCTTTCTGTCATCCCATGACTTCCTGAAGATGGAAGGTGCGCGCCCGTGAAGGGGGGCAAACTCCAAAAACCGTCCAACGACGAACGTGCCTGGGACCTCGTAATTTTACGATGGGTCCTGATCGATGCCAAAGACTATAGCAACGGCGCCGCAATGCCAGTCACCTCACCTCCACGACACATCGCTTTTTACGAGGGATCGCGATAAAAACACATAATCCCTCGGAAACACCTCGGGCAAGCTACTGTTTAGCCCCCGAAATGCCTCAAACCTCGCTGCCACCAGTGTTTTTATCCGCGAGCAAATTTCTCCGATCATCCCGCCCCCGCTTTAATTTTATATATCGCGCTTAACTTATATAAAGTTAGACTAACTTATAAAACATGGATGAGTCTATTCTAACCGACGGGAACCTCCGATGAAGAACCCTTCGCCGACGCTTTCGGGAATAAGTGTGTCCTCTGTGGACAACACCATTTTCAAAATATATTCTATAGCAGATATTAGAAATTACATACTATATGTTATATACTATTGTATATATTGTATATATTGTACGTATAAACATGAAGTGGAAGATGACTTGGCTTCGGTTCTCTCTGCGAGAAGCTTGGGCCCGAGCCTGGCTGCAGAGGGACAGGAGCGGGTAGATGACCGGCCTGGTGTCCGGGGGTTTAGGGGTTTAGGAATTTAGGGTTTAGGGTTTAGACTCTTCGAGATCTTTTGTTTTAGGCCTTGGATGGGTTTGGAGGTGGTTTATCAGAGTTTGGGGCTCAGGGTTGAGGGTTTCGCGCTTCGCCTTTGAGGTTGAAGCCAGTTTAGGGTTGATGAACTTGATCTTGATGCCTGCGCTTCGGTGCGAAGAGCCATCACCATAGAAATCTCGGCACAATTGTTGCTTTTTCCTTGGTTCGCAACAGTTGCCTGTCTTCATCCCAGGCTTGAGCGAAGTTCGAGGACATAGGAATTGAGGTCAAGGTCTTTGATGGTTACTGAAACCCTGTCTAAGTGACAACATGTGACAACCCTTTCGGCGCATATGCGCGATGGCATGATACAAACCCTACTTACCCCTCTCAAGAAGAACTCAAACCACCCGGCAACAAACAGATTATCAGAGGGCTAGAGGAATCTTCACCGGACGTGACGAAGAGTCAAAGTGGAACCGGGGCCGTGGCTGGACCCTGTACTCGTATTTGGTGAAATCCTCCAAGGTTATGACCTCCGGAGCAACATGCACTTGTGCAACGCTGCTTCTTCTGCTTTCCTTGTTCTTCTGGCGGTGAATGTTGAGGATGGCAGGCTTAGGATATGTTATTGAACTTCAGGGTTGTTCCGTGGCACGCGTTTCGGCGGTTTTCGCATCGAAACACGCGAATTCTATTTTGTAGGTCATTTATCATGGCCGTGCCATCGCACGCCCCTAACGAGATCCTTAGCTCGGGCATATTGGGAGTCTCGGAAAATGGGAGTGTAGAAGCTTAAGTAATAGGATCCTTTCTCTCAGGGCCCCTAAATAAGGTACCCTTGTTTTCCCAAACTCCCGTTCCCATGTTTGCAGTGACTGCAGTGATTCGAAGGTGATGAGGGTCTGCTTGTGGCCCGTCTCCAATTCCTAAGCCAAGACAGCCAGAGGCTCCAGCAATGTGGGCCACGCTTCTTCGTGACATAGGGGCCTCCAACAGCAAGGCTCTGATTCTTGTCGCCATATCAAGGGTTCAGCGTTTAGTCCAAGGGTGTAAAGATTTATGGCCAGGGTCGAGACAGTACAGTCTAGAATTTGGGGCTGGCACTCACCTCCTGCGATCTGCAAGCCTTCCCCTACAGGAAGGTACGCCTGCGCAGCATGAAGACCTTGCTTGCCAGGCCTGTATTGTCTACGGTGTTGAATGACAGGGCAGCTTATTAATGCTGAGATCATTCGAATCTTGAGCCCTAAGAGCTACACACAAAGTGGGATGCGGGCTCACCACAAGGACGACAAGGAGCTCAGTTGGGAAAGTTTCGGCCCTCTCACAGACTACACGCGCAAGCATGACAACTCTGCCTTCACCCAGTCGCCGTGTTCGTGGAGAAACGCCTGTTCTGGAACCGAGGCGTTCTCCACGGGCAGAGACGATGCACCGTATGTGTACCTCCGCGGTGCTCCGGCAGTGCTCAGCGCTGCTCGGAAATGCTTGCAAGCTGCAAAAAAACACAGAGAGCGAACACTGGCAGCCTCTCACTTCTTTTTGCGCTGCATGGCTGGAAGCCGAAGCTCCCGAGAGCTTGCACAGGGCTTGCTCTCACGTTGCCAGGATGCCTTAAAGCAGTTAAGCCTGCATGTGGCTTTGCAAGGCTACAGCTGAACGCGTTCTGACAATCTCTCTGACAGTGTGACAGTTATTGCTTGCCAGAAAAATCCAACCCTTCTTCACAACTACCATCAACTACCTGAATCACTTTGACCAATCACCGCTGCTCACTCCTAACCGTGCCGTGAAAGGCTGATTATCTAGCCCTGCTTTGTTTCTTGGCGCATACAGTCACTGTAATCTAACCTGTCCTACACTTGCTCGTGAAGCCTGATTTCCCAGCCCGACTGATCCAACAGCTCAGGCTGCAGCCGTACCACATCTCCCGTCTCCCGTTTGGATCTAAGTACCACTTTTACACAGCTCGTCACGAGAGATTGTCAGGAGCTCATTTTCGCTTGCTGGTGAACATGGCGGCCTGAAGGCGAGCAGACGCCCTCTTCACAGCCTGCAAGAACCGACGCAACAAGAGGATTGGCGAGATCGCGCTTGAGACTGGATGGCATGGGCGGCCCCTGGGTGCTTTCGGGGTGGCGAGATTCCGCAAAGTGTCAAGTCTCCCAGATGTCTTAGCATGAACGGGAAGCGTTTAAGCAGAACCGTTCCCCGTCTGTCGAAAGGAGCACTATCTTGCCAGTGTAATCCTGCTGAGCATGCTCCAGTTTGACCGCAGTTGCCATTACGGAAGTCTTTCATTCGCCTTCATATACGATCTAGTACTCCGATTTGTGTTTGCAACAGCAAAGGTATCAGTACGCAAGCAGGCAGGCAGGCATGCAAGCAAGTAGAAAGCAGGACAGAGTGAGAAGCATTACCACCCTATACCACCCTTACGCCTTACGCTGTCACAGCCCGAAACCTTCAAAATGCCCAAAAGCAATAGCAACCGCTCCCTTCCCTCCCCTAAACCGTAAACCCCGGTTGAACCCCGACGGAAACGTTAAAGCCTTAAAGCCCAAATACCCGCTCGACCTGCGAAGCCTCCAGCTTCTCGGTCTTCGACTCGGCGACCTCCATGGCTTTGGTGGCCTCAGCAACCAAGGAAAACACTCCAGAACTTTTCAGGTGTTCAATTTTTACAAGGAGGGACGAAAACGTAGGGCTTCTGTCTTTGGGGCTGAGGGCTCAAGGGTTGGGGTTTGCGAGCCCCTGTTGCTCATCAGCTTGCGGGTAGGGCCTTTCTTTGAGTCGGGGCTTTGGGGTTTTACTGTTCCACTTTTTTTGCCTGTTTTGTCCGCATACTGATGCTCACAGAAACATGCTCTTCGGTGCATGGACTACCGCAGACATGCGCCGGACAACTCTGCAGAGGCAATGATGCGTCTTAGAGTCTTAGAGTCTGTGAGCATCAGTACGTGAACAAAAGCAGGTGGAACATTAAACTCCCGAAGCCCCGACTCCAAGAAAGGCCCTGCCCGCACAGTATTAACATCACGAAAGCCAAACAAAAGCAAGACAACCTCTAAAGGAAGCCCCACATGAACACCCAATAAACGCCTAATGGAACCCTAAGAGGAACTCCACTTGGAAGAGTTGAAACGACCCCATAAGCCAAGAACTTCTAAACTCTTCAGCCCGAGCCAACCTCGGCAAGCATGGATCATCTTATTGAAGGGTTCTTGACAATTAGAGTGGGGTTTCGGAAGATAACACACCATACCTGTAGAGGAACCATTATATAAGGGAAAATTTTAGTATCCTGGGCCACGTTCTAAACTCTGACCCCAACATCCAAAACGGGCCTCTTCCAGCTCCTCCTTCGCCTGGTCCACGCTGATGTCATCACCCGACTCCCAATCGTTCACGAGAATGGACAGTGTGTTGGCCTCAAGGTTCGAGGGATCCCAGGAATACCCGCTGGTGAACCATACAAACTACTAGGTAGTGCCCCACGGAATGCGCATCGAATGTTGTACAATGCTTTGGTCACCTGCGCAGCCCGAGTTGTGTTGGGCTGCATCTTTGGGCAAGCTCTTTGTGGTGTGGTTTGCCCAGTGCTTGATTCCAATATTGTTAGAACCTGATTAACAAGGGCCCTTCCCGCGATATCAAGGCTCATAAGTCCCTCTAAAACCCCGGAACCTGATTAAGAGGCTGAGGCTTGTTGGGGGTTTGGGTTTGGGGGACAGGTAGTACAGCAGTAGTGGTGGTGGTTGGTGGTGGTGGTGGCGGTGACGGTGGTTTCCACACCGCGGCCCTAATAAGGCCCTGAATCGGTTTCACCGATCAAACAGGCGTGGAGCCTGAGTCCTAAAAAACTATGCAGACCGAGCAAAACGACACTGAGGAGTCAAGTCCGTGTAAGCAATTTCGGAAGTTCTCCAGGGCTACACCGTTTTACCACCACCACCACCACCACCACGACCACGACGACGACGACCTCCTACTGCTAGTGCTACAGCCACACACCAACCTACATTCCTCAAGCCCCATCAGGAAGAGCACGGGCTATACATAAAACTGCAACCCTTGGAGAGAATTCCCTAAACCGTAAGCCCGAGAGTCGAAACCACCGCAACATGCCCTCATCCCTGATGCCATGCATAAACTGTCCCGAAAGCCTCGACGGTGGCAAAGCCTCCCATGACAACGAGGGGCTTCCACTCGCCGTCCTCCGTGTGAAGGCTTCTTTGCACAGGTCTTCGTCAACGTTGGCGGATTTGTGCTTAATGAGGGCTTTTGTTGATAGAGTTTCGGGCCGTGGGAGTTCTTTGTTCCCTGTCATTTGCTCTACGCCAAGGAGTCATTGGGCACAGGGCTTAAAGGCCTACTCCGGGACTTCGCTGATCCATAGACTCCGTAGACTGCGGAAGCAAAGCGACCCAACCACTCACGCCCCGCTCGTCACATCACCCAACAGAATCGCACACTGCTTGCTCAACAAGTAGGGGCAACAATGGCCACCATCATCATTTTCATCATCATCATCACAGAAACAATAATTCAACAAGTGATAGACAAGTAGCTGCCCAGCCGGTTGGGCCATGTAGCATGGGGTCAACAAACCTACAATTAGGCCGCCCAGAGTACCATCGATGAGCCACGGCAATGTGAAAGTGCCTTTTCGATTTGACCACGCGTGAGCGTCGGAAATCAAACTGCCCGAACGGCAGCAGAGCAGCGAGGAACTTGAGTGCTGGGTAGCCAAGTTCGAGCCAGGAGACAGGCGTCTGACACGTTTGTTTTCCTTCCTATGTGCACATTTTCGGACTCTCACATGTCTTGGTCTGTGACTTTCGTCTCCGAGCGACTTCTTAGGCACAACCCCATCACTCGCCACGAATCTTAACAAGAACAGACAAGTGCACCCCTCCGTAGTCGGCAATGACTGCCACCAAAACGGTACGTAGTCCTGATCGCGAGGTCGCGACTCAAGACACGCTTCATTCACTGCAAGCCCAAAAACTGTTTACAACACAGGCTGCAGGCGATGAATTCAATAAGAGCTTCGAAGACTGGCGCACACACCTTGTTCAGTGGCGACGTGCCTAGGCCATATGGAAAAAGCACATGGCATACCGTCCTCAATAGCACTCAAACGAATCGAGCCAACACGCTGTACAACGATTTGACCGAAGCGTCGATCCCCGGCATGTTTTGCCTCTGAGGTCGTGGTGATCCCATGTAAGGCTGTGGGATTGAATTCTGACATTATCCAAGGCAGGAGCGGTCTTCTTGGATTACATGCGAAGTGCTGGCAAATTCTACACGAATCCAGCTTGATCGCATGCCACGGCCATGTCCGTGGTCTGGCCATCAACGACCTTCGCTTCAGCAATCTGGCTGCATGGCTTGCCGATGACAGGCTCGGCTCCGCCGGCTACCGACGTCTCCCGAAACCGCTGAAGTTGCGCCTTCTTGCGACAGTGGCGACAAGCAAGTGCAGTGAGGACCGTGGAGCATCCAAGCACCACGGCCCCGACAAGCAGCAGCCAGAAACCGACCTCGTCGTGGGCGGCCTCCATCCAAGGGACATCGACAACAGCGGGACAGCTGCTGGAGTCGAAATGCGTGTTCGCCTCGAACATGTTCAGCACCCCCGTCGTTGCAACCAGCCTTACTGTCAGGTCCGCCTGCTCCGTCTCGCCGCACGAGAGGAGTGCGAAGTGCCAATCCCGTGCAGCCGACGTCTGATGGACGTGGATACCTTAGCTGCCCAGCTGCCTGCGCAAACCCAAACCCGAACAAAGCACTGAAAAGGCGAAACAGCTGAACCTCCTTTGCTAAGATACGGAAGTTGAAGCTTTTCTGGTCGTGGGTCTTTCCCAGCTGACGCTTCATGTTGGCGCTCCTCAGCTTCTCTTCACAGGTCGTTTGGCCCCAAGCGTCCTTGACGGCTCCCCAGCGCTGCTCACGCGCATCGAAGGCCGCAAGCATCACAGGCCCAGTCGCCCCTAGTGCCTGACTCCCTGCCCATTCCACGTGGGCTCTGATCTCTGCTGCCTTCGACGTCCCCGGATCTGCCTGGCCGAAGCAAAACCCTCCCAAGTGCCAAGCACCGTCGTTCTTCAAGGTCATCGAGGCCTCCAGCTGTCCCGGAGTCGCCGAGAAAGTCTCCGCTACAAGAAGCGCTGGCAGGGAAAGCATGCTGCAAAGGCGGCACAAAGCCATTTTGCGACCGTCTTTCGGCCCCTGTGCGACGGTCACCTAAGCCTAAGCCTGAGCCGAGCTGGCTATGGTGTGCGATACGCCGGTTTAGGCTAGGTATTGGCTGCTGCTGCTGCAGATCCGAACTCCTGCTCTAGTCAGGAAGTATCTGGCTCTGTCTATGGTGATGGCGATGTCGGGGGTGCTGGGAGATGCTTTCTGTGCATTCCTGCTGTTGGTCATGGTTCAGAGAGCTCTCCGTGTATAAACGTCTTGTCAGTCTGGCTGTCGGTAATTCATCCGAAGCCTGCCACAGTTGGAATCTCCAAACACAGCCTTGGTTGCAAGGTGTTCAGGGGTCCTTCTTGCCCCTGTGTCCCGAAGCCCTGAGACCGGCTCAAGCGGACCTGCTTGTACCGCAGGACCCCCACGTCCAGGGCCGACATCATTGGGGCGTGGTTGGCCAGGATGCCCAGCCTCGAACTAGTCTAGAAATCTGAATAATCGGGATGTATACTTCCATCTATGTAGGGACTAGAAGAAGGGGCACGAGTCTCTGGAAAGCAGGCCATAATCAAGCAACAAGACCTTCTTGGAGCAGTAACGCTATCATCCGATCGGCCCATGGCATTCAGATTTTGGGGAATTTGGGGTTCTGAATAGTACGTCGGGTAACTTGAAATGTCATTGATCTTGAACACACGAAGCTCTATAAGCCCCAAAGCCACAACCCCGCCAAGAAAGCCCTTGAAAGAGACCAAAAACCCAAAGCCAAAGCACTGGCCGCTGGCGCTGGGGAGGATGACTTCTGTGGCCTCGGTTCTGTCTCAAGCTAGCAATTCGTACGCGGCCTCCTTCCTGTAAAACTGGCATTTTCGCCTTGTGGTACTGCGGCTGACGACACTAGTCACAGATACGGTTCTGCAGCCTTATGTCAGTATTCACAAAGGTCAGTCTTGCGTATATTGGCGGACACCTCGAACAACGACAGCCCTCTCGAAAAAAGTGAGACTACTCCTACAACAACAACAACACAACGACGACAAGAAGGTGGCGCGTGCGTCTGCCGCCGCGCGGGGTGTGTCGTTTATTTTTGGTCGGTTTTTTGGTGAAAAGCTTGAAAGCCCTGAGTTTTGTGTGGTTTTCGTCAACAAGTTGATGTTTCGGATTTGTGGTGTCCATAATGTTTTGGTCTTGTTTTTTGGGTACGTTTTTGCGAAATTGTCGCAAATACCATGTTTTTTTCGTCTTTTGTGTTTGATGATTTGGGGGGGGGGGGGGGNTAAGCACCTCAGACTAAACGAAGCGACGCCCCAGTTAGCAGAACCTCCGACCTGAACCTGTCAAGTTGCTTTCAGCCCCCGAAATCATGCAGAACCCCAAAGCTTGCAGAACCCAAACCCCGCACAGAGCTGAAAGACAAATGCAAGTCGAAGCCGGCATGTGCAGAAAGTCGAGAGTCGCCAAAAATACTGTAAAAACCGATGCGAAATGCGACACACACACACAGGAAAACACCGGAAAAAAGATGCGAAATGGAGAGCTCAGCATGTTTTTGTACAGTGCAGCCCGCCGGCTGTCGCATTTTTGCTGGAAAACACCGCAAAAACCGATGCGAAAACAAAACCAAAGTTCAATTCCGGGTGAGCAAAATGCCAGCAAAGAAATCGCACCACCCCGCGCGGCGGGCAGACGTACACGCTGCCAGCAACAACCACCACAACTACTACTGCTGCTACTACTACTACTACTCCCGCAGACCACTGTTGGTACCCACACCCACCGCCATCACGACGACCATGACTAGTACTCTCTCAACTCTCTCCATATTGCTAACAGCAATCGTTAGGGTTGCCGCTTGTCACCATCGGGGCCTTGGAGAACTTCTCAGATCACATCTGTTAAGCTTTTGAGAAAGAAACTTATTGCTTTCTGGAGGTTCGGTTTGGCCCTCAGCAGAGCTTTCTTTGCATCGCTTCCTGGAAACCCAGAGCCACATCGGGCCGCAGAACGGGGCCGATCCCGTCTAACCGCGGAGGGTCTAGTTTGGGTTCTTCTTTCTAAGCCATGTGGAGCCAATTTAAAGTGAAACTCAAGCAGAACTGCAGCCCGAGCCTGAAGTGGTACCGTCTTTTCAGGCCGGGTTGGTTAATCGCGCTTCTACCCCAGAGGCTTTTACTTTCTGCTGTCTGCTTTTCATTTGTGCCAGAGCGGCGGATTCGGTGAAGCCTTCGCCTTCCGGCGACAGAATCTTCAGCTGCACTCGATCGGCCACTGCCGTCGCCTGCTGCGGAGCATACATGCGAAAACATGATTGCTGCTTCTTCCTCGTCGGTGAGTTCTGATAGGCTGTAGTCATGGGAAGCAAGCATCGACGTCTCAAGACAGCAGACGGTGCGAGCAGGTTCATGACTTCAACCCACCCGTCAGATCGAAGTCCTCCGTCCGGTGAAAGCAAGAGAGAAAGCTCAAGAGTATATTGTCGCTGGATGGTTGGTGGAGACCATGTCGATATTGCGACTGCCATCTGCAGAAGCTCATGCTAAAGACTCCTCAAATTATCTGACTGCTGACAGCCAATGCTCGCGATGCTCTCGATGTGTGTAGTGCTCGTTGTTGACATGCTGATTCGATTACCATTGTGAGTAGTGGTTGTGGTCTTCACCCACTCTTCACCATCTTCCCACTAAAGCTGTGGTTCAGACTCGCACGCATTGGGGCTATTCTTCTTCTCTCTGTTTCCTCCTCCTAGCGGGGCCTCACCCTCGGCTCGCATCGCTGTTCGGCCACGGATGGTGGGCGCAGACCGAGTCGAGACGAAGCCCTGCAAGGCGAATCTAGGAATCGAGGGGCCTTAATAATTAGAATAGGGTTTCGGGACCCATGATACTATAGTTATACTAAGGAACCCCAAGATAGCATAAGGTAATTATTTAGGCACCTATTTAGTAACCAAGAAATCTTGCGGCGGGGTGGGAAACAAAAATGCACCTGAGAAGGACCCTGATGTAAAGTGAACCCTGGTTTCGGGTATCTGGCATGGGGACATGCACGCGCTCAACAGGCACCCGTGAAAATCCGCCAATGGCAGCTGAACCTCTGTGAAAATCTAAACCCTAAATAGAACCCTTACTTTCGAACACTTTCCAAAGCCCTCGACGCAACCATGGTAGCCACCCGCTCACCTTGCTAGTCACAATCGGGAACAGACCAGACTCAGCACAGCCCAGGCCAAGAGAAGGGCACAAGATAAGTGGCAAGGCTCTCCCCTGCCGTCATTTTGTAGTTTTGCGATATATCGAAGGCCCTTTCCCCTCAACTGGGATCCCGGCCTGGCCCAGACGCTGCACAAGGAACACCCCTGCCACCGCGGCAAAAATGCCACCAAAGCGAGCCATTGCTGGAGAAATGCGGGGCAAAGAGCCGAGGGGGTTCCGAGTTCCGTGGCAGTCAGAGCCTCAGATTGCGGGACACATTTCATCCTCAGAGCCTCAGAGCCTTCGAGGTCCCCAGCCGCCCAAAACACGGAGACTTCCGAAAGCCCCTTCTTTTAGAAACCTGGCGCTCGCAACAAGAAGCCCATGAGAAGCGCACCAGTAGTCTCCAGCCTCGGGGCAGCAAGATCAGGAAGGGCAACGGTTTTCCGCAGGGCGTAGTTTCGGGTTGAGGATCCCTAAACCCTGAACTTGACGCTACAAGGGCTCTTGGGATTGGAGTGTTCTTCTTGAGCTTCTTCAGCCTTGAACCCTGCAATCTAGGGCTGAAGCCCGAAATTTGTGGATATGGGTTCAAGGCTTATGTTTTCTAGGGTTTGGGGTTGAGGGGAGGGTGCTTCAAGGCTTTGGACCTTAGGTATATATCAGAGTCTCCTTGCACCAAAAGCCCCACCCTTGAACCCTCTACAGTGGGTTTATGTAGCTGGGAAGCTGTTGCGATCAAAGCACGAGCGCTTGTGCTGAAAAGAAGTTTGTGTCGCAGTGCAAGCGTGGCTTCTTGGCAAGTTATATAAGCGCCTATGTCTGTGGTGTTTTAACCAAAGCCGCCTGACAAGCCAACCTCTGGTCCCTTATTGCTGTGATTCTTGCGGCTTCTCAGCTGTGTAGTATATTTCGTTCCGTGGCGCTTTAACCAAAACCGCCTGGCAAGCCAATTGGGCCGCTTTATGTTCAGAAGTTTTGGCCATGTCCCTCCTTGGTGCTTCAAGGAAAACCGCCACCGTTGAGCCCACGAATTAGATTCTTGATTTTGCACGTTGTACACATGGGGACACGGTGTGCGGACAACTCTGGCCATGGCGGTGCGCGATCGAAACAATCTGCTGCTTGACGGATTCTTGTCAGGGTATACTTTCTATCTTATTTTGTCTTGTCTCCTTTTCATTCTTCGTAGTATTGCGCCTCTGTCCCTTGTAGTCAGTCCTCTGATTCAACAAGCCGACCCGTCTCAGTTTCCTGGTCTTCCATGCCCCTACCAATCATTGCTTGTCTGTACTCTCTTGTGCCCGGATGCCGGTAGATGGCTCGAGACCACGGACTTGGGTTGAAAAGCGTGAAGAGAAAAGAAGCATCAGTCCGAAAGCCCTCGATGTAACGTAAGCAGGCTGCTGCATGCCGGCCATGGTCTTCGTACTCGGCGAGGAAAAGCCGCGTGACAACCTCGAAGTTTTTCTACATTGGCTATGTGTATGTGTCCTTATCCATCTGTCCTCCCTCTCTCTCTCTCTCTTCTGTTACACTGCCTGAGGGGCTGGGTACATGGACGGGTGGGAGGCTTGGTCGTCAGACGGTCGGGGGAGAGTGCTTGGGTGTGGCTCCAACAGCCACTAGCTGCGTTTCCACAAGAATGACAAGACCACTGCAGCGACAAAAACAACAGCCGCGGCAACAAACACCACAAACATACCAAGGCCCAGAACCCACAACTTAAATAGGATTCGTTGCAATCGTGAACACGCACTGCCGGCTTCACCGTCTGGCTTTTTTATTCTTATCTTGTATGTGCTCGGGGCAGGTGTCAGTCTGCAGTCGTGGCATGGTGCTAGTTACAGTACTTGCCTCTGATAGCAGAACTGCATACTTCTGCAGTGAACGACGTCCAAAATTGAGAAGACTCGATGCTTGGTGCTGCTGTGCAGCACCCCGCGTGGGTAGCGAGTAGCTGTGCGGCTCGTAGATTGGCACCTTGTTACTCGGGGAGAGGAGTGTAGGGGCTTCGCATGAAAAGCAGAATTAAAACGCAAACAGAAGCTCCGGTTTAGGATCCTTCTAGGCTTCTGTCTGACTTGAGGACTGTGGCTCAGGGGTTGCGGTAATGTTTTTGAGGGTTGATAGAGTCCAGATCCTACTTTTCGGGTCTATAGTACTGTAAGGTCTCCAAACCCATTTCCAGAATCAGTCGCCTCAAGCAAGCTAACTTCACCAGTCCAACCATGTCCAACCCGTACACGAGACACAAGCATTGTAGTCCTCCTGACCCACCCACATAACCACAAACAAGGCTCCTGGGCCTGTTATTTGCGCTCATCACCTGTCAACCATCACAGAACCACAGTGCCGCAATGCCACTCGGATCAGCGGGGAGTAGAAGTGCTCAATAGTGGATGGCTCAGATCCCACCTGCGCAAGAACTTCATCGGCATTGGTGAAGGACGAACCTACAGTAGCCTATGCCAAGTCCCCTGTCAGTAATAACCAAATCAAAACCGTCTGTTTGCTTCCTAAAAACAAAAATAACAATACTAGTAACAACAACAATAATAAGAAGAAGAAGAATTGCAACAAAACACCGCCCACTGTCAAAGAACGAACCTCAACAAAGGACTGCGTGCGGTTGGTTTCGAACGACTTTCGCGTCTCCACACCGGCGATCAGCAACGGACTCGGCCTCCCACTCTCGAGGCAAATATCCCAGCTCCACCTCCTTGCGAAACAACTCGGGGGCAATTGTGCATCGTAAATGGAATCATCGGTCTTCAACACCTGCAAGCCCGAAGCCCGAAACATCGAAGTTGAACCCTAAACCCAGCCTAGACCCGTAAAACCACAACTCCAGGGACAATCCTTTCGTCCCCATCTGCTCTGCGCTGTTTTTCCGGCAAAAGTCCTGGATCATGTCTGTTTCGCCCAGGATGTGATTTGGCTGCAAGAAAGCAGCTTTCAGAGAAATCTCGTTCCAAGCGGCGTTCCACTCCTGGAGACGGCACAGCCGGACCCGCACATGGTAAACCCTATGGCTTCCTTGAACTTCACGGGGACAGAATGCAAGGTCTCACAAAAAGACTCCAAAACAATCGAGGCCATGCATTCCCGCCTGTTTCACGCCTATTCTGTGCGTCTGAAACTCCAGGCAAGAATCAGACCTGAGGCCAAGACAAGTCCGATGATGGAGATGGAGCACATGGGAGCGCTGCGGGAATATGACGCGCAGCATACATGCGCCATATGCGCCGCATGCGACACACGCGAAATTGTCATGATGCCTCCAAAGCACGGCAACAATGACATACTTCCATCGATTGGACTCGTTGGGTTCTCTTGCGCTCGAACAGTTCGGCATTATTGAAGTCGCGATAAGCGGGACACGTGGAAATGTTTCTCGCGCCTGCTAGATGTTGAAAAAGCTGGGCCGCAAACCAATTCTGGCCGTGCCGGAAATCCTGCAAGGCGGCGGAGAAATACTCAGTTCGGACAGCTATATCCAAGACTCGTTCGCGCAAAGACAGCGATGGCCAGTTGCCTCACCTCCCCCAAACCCAAACGCTGAGCCCCAAACTCCTAAACTCTTTTTTGAAGCCGTCTACACCCAACCCTGAACTCCAAACGGAAACCCTTAATTCCCGTAATCCTGAACCCTCCTCTCTCCGGGCTCCTGCGGCTCCTCGCCACCGAAATGCTGCAGTCGAGCGTCGCATTGGGCCACCCTCGGGAAGCCACTGGCCACTTTTAACCGACTGCAAACTTGAATCAGCTGAAAGCGGTGTGTATGTGCAAGCACGCCTGCAGACGGGCATGGCTATATGGTACTGGTATATGCAGGTATGCATGCATGTAGAGCATACGCATCTGCGTTGTACATGCGCTCGTGCACATGTGTGTGTAACTGCATATAAATGTGTATATGTATCCTCGATTAGCTACGTAGCCGGATGCTTATCTAATCAACTAGCCCAATAATAATGTCGTTGTTGCTTGCAGCTGGTGATACTCAATCCGTGTATGTGCGTACACGCATTCTCATTGGTATACAGACCGGCGCATGCAGACACAGAGAGAGAGGGAGAGAGAGAGAGAGAAAGAGATATATATATATATGTAGATATGTATATATGTATATATGTATATATGTATAATTATATGTATATATGTATATATGTATATATGTATATATATATATATATGGATGGTCACGCGCTCCGGCCCCCCCCAAGGTCCAGGATGCCCCACCCTGTGGAGTGGGGTGTGGGGTCCCTCTTTCCCCTGTGGAGTGGTTGTGGCGGGGTTTGGGGTTTAGCATGGTTTAGCTTAAGCTTTTGAGTTTTGGGGGAAGGGTTTAGGGTTGAAGAGGATAAGACGGTTTATGTTCTGCTTTGGGCTTAGAGCCTGCATTTAGGCGTATAGGGTTTTAGTTTAAAGTACTAATAAAGACAGGGGCATGCGCTTCGTGATAGGCTTGCGTAGGGCTTGCGTAAGATCCCGGCCCTCTCTGTGACCCCTGGCCCCCCCCCAGCAGCACCCCACCCTGCAGCTGCAGCTGCCCTCTACGCACACGCACCCGTGTAGCAGCACGAATACAGCATCGCAAGACTTCTACTGAACAAATCGGAGTAGAGTTTGTGTAGACCGAAGACATACTATGGAAACGAGTAATCCGTGTACGGCACAGTCGCCCCGACCCTGCGGTACGCGGCATAGGAGGGAAGTCACTCCAGGCGGCGTTGTTTCAGTCCAACAAATATCAAGCCCCAAGAGTATGAACTGTTTTCTGAGTGTTTCTCGTCTCCGCTTAAGCTTAGAATGCCGTTGGTGCTGTGCAAGGTCAGATCTACATGGCTTTCTCCACGTAGATAATCGCTCGCACAAGCATGCGCACGAGACAACAGGGGGCCTAGGACCTGGGCTCTCAGCGTGGAGGGATGCGTCGCTAAATAAAGCTGCACTTAAATCTACCTCAGAAGGTGCATCTATCGATCACGGATTCTATCGTCAGTGTTGTTTTACGGTCTGTGCTTGCTTGAAGTTCGTATATGATCATACCTGCTATGTGGAACACAATTTTTTGGTGTATATCATACCATGTAAAAACCGGCCTGCAATGCGGCCTGCAATGGGTCCGGTTCTGTGTTTGTAAATACATCCATCATCCATCCATCCATGCATGCATGCGTGCATGCCTACCTACATACTTACATACACAAACATAGCTACATAGCTACATACATGCATGATTACATACATACTTAAATACCTACATACCTACATACATGCATACATACATATACCAGGACCTAGACCAAAACATACACACGTGTGTAGAAAAATGGTTAAAGCATGTGTGTGTGTGTTTGGTTGGATAGTCATACACATTCGTTTATTCACTCATTCATGCATTGGTTTGCTTCCTTACTTATTTACTTAGTTACTTGCATCTGTTTGTAAAAAACAGATGTGTATATACACAAAAATATACAGACAAAACTTGCCTACCTGACTAAGTGCCTATCCATCTAGCCAACGACCGTCAGTGACCTGTACACCGACGGGCTGCCTACCTACCTGCCTGCTACCTACCTACATGCGCACGTGCGCCATAAAGAATCAAACAACAAAAACATGCATGCACGTAGGTACGCATGTTCGTGGGCCTATTGTTGCTTATGTACTTGCTTTCGTCTATCTCTTTGTTGTTGTTGTTGTTGCTGTTGTTGTTGTTGTTGCTTGGTTGTGGCTGTTGTTTGTGGTTGTGTTTGTCGTTGCTGCTGCTGCTGCTGCTTTTGCTGCTTTAGCTGCTTTTGCTGGTGCTGGTGCTGTTGCTGCCAATGATGCATTTTCGCCAAAAACTGCCCGTCGACTTTCGCAAAGGTCAAGTTGCTCTGCCCGGTCCTGCGGGCCGTTCCCACAGAGCTTTCTGGATTACTAGGAACACTTGGACAACCCTGGTCCCTTTGGGAAGAACTTTGCCAATGAAATAGCAAGCAGTTGTGCATCAGGGTTGTTGAATCGTCCTTGCTGATTGAATCTCATGTGAAGGTCAACAGGGTCGACTCTCTATTGAGCTGTCAGACTTCCTGTCGCATGCCGCCGAGGCCCGCACTCCATCTTGTATGACAGAGAACCTGAGGAAGGAAACTCCAACTCAGATTAAGTAGGAGCCAACCCCAAGAACAGCAACACATCTTTGCTACATAAGGACTTTCGCTGACATGAGAGCCGGACATTCGTAGGAATTCCAAATGACGCCAGCCTGGCATATTTGTAGCCACGCTTCTTGCTTAGATTGATTGATAAAGTAGACCTGGAAAACACACAAGGAGCTTCCTTGCCTGGCGGTACCGATCCGCGGGACAGAAAAACAATCGAGGAAGTCGCACCTTGGCGGTCGGAGAAACATCGCGTTGGCCTCAAAACTGCAAAACCTACAACCCTACTCTATGACTTCGCCAATGAAAACTCTAGACTCCAAGCCCTGCGCCCGTCAACCATGGAAGGCTGTGCTAGGGCATCCGACGACTGCGATGTCTCTCATCACCCGCTGGGTGGGTGGAGCCTGAGTCGAGTGTTCTCACCATGGGCAACGCACATCTCGAACCGACGGCAGCTGATACTTTTATGCCTCAGGAATGAAGAGTTCTCGGCTGCTCCTGTGCCTCTACGGCACAGTAGTGTGCAATGCTCCGGCATCCCAAGCATTTAAACAAATCTATGCCACTCTGTGAACCCGTCAGTCTTAACATGTACTCCGAGAGTCCCCGCAAGCAACTTCCGCACCTGTTACTGTACCTGTCCTTTGCAGGGTTCAGGTCTTCTTTTGCCTCCAGGGTTCAGGCCTTTTCGCATAGCGTGACCGCACCCCAACTGCACCCAAAGCCCTTCAAATGATCACGGGCCACACCCTACAGTGCAATCTGGCTGAAAGCTGCGCGCATTCTGGGGCATTGACCAACAGCGTGTCCTCAAAGCGCACTAGCCTCAGTTTTCCATGTGATCGCTTTTTCAAGTCGACTCAAGCGCTGCGCCAACTCTTGTTGCATCGAGTAGAACTCTCAGCTCCGGGCAATACTGTAACATAAATGACCAAAAGGAAGATCCTTGGAGATGGATGATTCGGTGCCGAGCATGCGCACCACAGCCATGATGTTTCTCGCTGATACCCCTTTTCTAAAGCCTTAGGGTGCCTCCAAGCGTCGCAACGGCAAGCGGAACAAGTTGCTTGAAGTCTTGCATCTTGTGAATTCGAGCGGTTTCGCTCCATAAGTTGTGCACACTCGTGTTGCTAAAGATGCGCGTCTTGGTGCTTTGGACTCAACCTCCACCGAGTGCGTAGCTGACATGGTGACAAGATTCATGTGGCCCCGGTATGCCGATCGTTAATTCTTAAACTCTTAGGCAGGTCAGACTATGTCAGCAACCCAAGGTGCAGTGACTAAGTGAAACGCTTGTCCAGAGTTCGTCTCATGATTGGCGCCAGTGTTCCGTCGCTCTCACATCACAAATCATAAAGCTATGGACAAGCTGGAACAAACAGCTGCGCCACTGTGAACGTGATCAATTGACAACCAAGACAGTCACAATGTTTTCCAATCGTCGTGTCAGTGTTGCTTCTTTTCTTCCTGCCTTCCTGCCGGCGGACCAAATATGTACGAGCCAAAGCCTACATGAGAGGACGTTCCAAAACCAAATCTTTGCTAGGAGGGACACGGGCACAGATCGTCGTGTGAAGACCGTGGCATGCCAAACCGACAATGCCGCCGAAAGCTTGACGACCTGCCGATTTGGGTAAACCAATAGCCGACAATCCCATACATCATTGCAGGAATCCGAAAAAGTCCCAGCTGACGAATCGCGACAGTTTTGTTGCCGACTTGCAGGGCAGATGCTCGGATGTAACTGAAGATGTGCCTGGCCAGGGCTGCTTCGGGCAAATCGACTCACAAAGATAACTTTCAGGGCCCACGGTTTCATGAGCATAAAAAGTCTACTGGTATGTCCTGCTTGCTTGTTTGCTCTTGAATCGCCGTCGCTTCTAGGGATCCCTAATCTTGCCTGCACGTAGTGCGGCGAAATCATATCCTGGGGCACTGGCAGATCCAATCAGCGTCGGTCGAAAAGGCGACCTCGCGCGGTCACGTACATGGGTCTGGGTGCATCGATGTTGCCGAGAACGAGAAAGCCAAAATGAGCTGAGGACACATCCAAAGTATGAAGTTTGAGGCAGCCTAAGCCCCAAATCTCACTTTGCAGTAATATATCACGATGTCCTGTGCCTCAAGATACTCCGAATTCTAGTAAAATCCGTCATGATGGAGATCGATTGTTTCGGAGTTTCGCGCAGCCGAGGACGAACAGAATTTGAAGCCTTTGCAGTTGGACGCGCAGCTCCATGTGGGCTCGGGATGGCTCGGGATTGATTGGCGTGGCGACATGTAGCAGTTCAAGGGAGTTTGGAACTTCGAGCTAGAAGTAATTGCGAGTTCGGGGTTTCCTGGTTGTGACATCAAACTAGCATCAGGGACAGACCTGCAAGTTCACGCGAATGACGACCGCTGATGGCACGTTCACATCCACATGCAGCGGACTTGCAAAAAGTGCCCACCGACGCAGCTCAAAGCACATCTAGGGAAACACCCGCCAGATCCCTCAGTTCTTATGTATGGATGAAAAGTGAAGGTGAAGCCCATGCCATGTGTGGCGTGAAGCGGAGGGTAAAGTGAACGTAGCACAACATGCCGTCTATGCGTTCTTTCTCAGAACTTTTAAGGTTCCTGAAAACTTTGAAAGTTCTTGCAGCTTAAGTGGTACATTCATTGTCTTGTTCAGTTGCCAACCACAATGCAAACATCTCCATCTGCATCCGTGCGTGTCGATACTCCATCGCTTCGTATGCAAGAGCATGTGCTCAACATAAAGACTATACGTTGAACTATACGGCCGCTACAAGGGTTATCTGAAACATCCCTCTAATCAGCTATTAATTCGTTAGTCGATGCAGCCTGTTTCAAACAACGCGTGTGGTAAGGCTCTGACAACCACGTGCTTCCAGAGCCTGGAACTTTTCCACCCACATCCACAATACGCACGGCTGACCAAAAGTCTCCATGCCCAGACACAACGTCGGAAGTAAATTGGATGAAAAGTGCAGCCACGCCTCATGAAATTCAAAGCTTGACGTCCGAGTGGCCCATCTATCGCCAACACAAGACTCCTAGTGGAAGATCGAGCGCACATGCAGGAGCGATCGTCACCAATAGAACTTCTAAATGAAGAAATGACAAGGGGAGTTGGGAGGGGTGGTATATAAGGACCAAAATCAACATGACGGTCAAAAGATGCGGATGTGAAGCATAACAATTTGAAAGCTTCCGTCTTGTGTTAGGCTATGGGGGAAGTATGTTTGGGCTGATTGAAAGGCTTCACGAAGGAATGTCCACCGATGGCAAACCATTCATTGAAACAAGTTCGCATGGCTCAAAACGCAAGATGCAGCCGACTTGGCGGTTTGCCGGCTATGTTATACAATACCATGCTCTTGCATATTGCTGAATGAGAGTATTTTATAATTATGTTATACTGTTTATATATATATATGTGTATGAATTTTTCCCTCTCGCACTGCCGAAGCTGCGAGGCTGCTGGGGAACAACCTGCCTACAGAGAGCTACAAACGTAGATTGTACACGTCACATATTTATGAACATGTATTTTTGTGTGGTGTGTGTATGTGCTTCCCTTTCGCTGCCAAACCAGTCGACAGCCCAATCACGCAAAGTAGAACCATCTCATGAGACTGATCCAACGTCTGCGAACAAATGCTGAAGTTTTTTCGGTCTGGACCAAGTCAAGTATGGTCAAGTCCAACAGAAATCTCCACGATCTCCAACAGCATGTTCACGCCATACTTGAGGTGTCTGTTCTGTATGCGTGTTTGTATGTCTATGGGGGCTTGGGAGCGGACCACAATCCCCAACTTGCTTGCCACCGGATGCGAGCGTAAAAACTTAAAACCCCCAGCATCATCTTTCGGAGCAACCATGCCGATGTTGAAATTGAAACTGACATTTGCTGCGGGCTGTGTCACACCTTCTCAAATGCTGAAGAGGTTGGTGTTTGGATGCGCCAAGCTTCGGCGGACATGTAGCCGCAGGATGCAAATGCCCATGCCGAATTACAGTCCTCGATGCTTCCGGCTGCCAAAACACTAAGCGGACGGATGGGCACAGGACATTTCAAGTTTCGGTAGTTTCACCATTCTCCGACTTTTAGAACACAATCCACACGGACGGATAACATTGAAATGCTTCCTGTTCTTGTAGCTTGACAATTCAGTGTGGCGCCGGTCCAGTTTCAGGCACTATAAAGTTTCGGCCATGTTTCTCGTCATGACGGGTTTTTGTCCTGGCGGGTTCCGAACCTGATCATCATCACCGAAAGATCGTCATCGGATCGCCTTCGCCCTCGCAGAGTCTCGCCTTCCCATCCCCAACGCGGCGTGCAGGGATGCGGCATAGGCTGTGACAGGGTCATAATGCGCATCGTCACCAACGCTAACCTATTCAGCTCTGGCCAGCAACCTTTTTGCACGAAATGGCTTTGGCCCGAAAGTTTGCTTACTATCAACCTGGCACACATCACACACCCCGCCACTTTGTCCCGGCTGTGGTGGAATGGTGGGCGTAACCCCCTTCAGGCTCGGTGATCACGAAGCTGTGGTCGCCCTTGTTCTTTCAAGCAACGTCTGCGAGCCAACCTGGATCTGCGCACCGGAGACTAGCTTCTTGCTTTTCCACACACATTTTTTACTAGCCCTCGTCGACCCTCACGACTAGCTTGACATCTTGCTCGACATGTTTATCGATGGCCTGCTCATGTTGGTGGATGACCATGAGGCTACCAGACACATATGACACGCACTACACAGCCACTTTGGGCCTGCGTCCGTCGGATCCATGTTGCATCCTTCCTCTCGGTTTGAAATACATTCTAAGCCAAGTGAAAAATTGAAAGCTTGCACCGGCTCTGCTGGCACACGGAAGGCAACATTCATGATGAAGGATGGTGATGACAAGGAACATCAATGAACCAACATACTCTTGCACATGCTCTCCACTGGGTGCTTCCTTCCGTGGCCCGAAACAAGGCGACGTGATCTCTCACAATCACATCCGTGCACCTGCCACGACACCTGACAACATAATGCTTTCCGAAGGTTCTACAGCACAAGTGTTCTTGCAACTCTGGCTTGGGGGCTGGCATGCGTTGGCAACCACAGGTTGTCAAGTTTGGGACTCGCGCCCGGCACTTTGAAACTGCTCACGCTCAATCACCTCTTACAATGCAACTCGAACGACTTTGTGTGGTCGCAAGCGATTCGTCCTGGGTACTAGAACGATGCAACGCGACAAACTACTAGACTACAAGACATGATGTTCTCCGGAAACCTATGCCCGTGTAATGCGGTGGCATACTACGGCGACGACTACGACTACGACGACGACAGCTACTAATGGGTGGACGGCAGAATGAACTACGCGCGTAACCTAAAAGCATATCAAAAAAAGAGGAACGTAACAACAAGCAATGCCAACTCGAGGAGGCAGAGTATGTGGCGATGAGAAGCTTGAATCTTCCAAGCTTTGGGCCCAAGCACAACTTCGAGGTCAGAGCCACAGAGCCTATCTCCTGCTTCTCCACCTCCGTGGTTGTATGCCCCCGGGTATGACCATTCGGGGTGGGTTCCTTTCAATGCCCTTGGACTGCTTTAACAATTGAGGCTTAATCGCCGTTGTGTCACTGAGTGCGCACAAACTGAACCCAACCCCAAAACCTCAGCGGGCGAACAGCTCTTCGAAACGAACTGACCTTCAAAGAGAGCCTGCATGCCTTCAACGAACAAATGCCCACATGACTGGGGGCGAGACGAGTGTCTGTTATCTGAGACATGATAAAACGAAGCTTCGACATGCTCCAACTGTTCGGCAGCGACAGCAAGAGCAGCGGCATCGCTGGTTGAGGACATGGTGCAAGACTTTCCGTAAATCGCACAGAATGGGGAGAGTACGTCAGACTGAACCCCAATGAAGAGCACCTGGCTGCCGGCCCGGGTAGCCTGGGAAAGGGATCTCAATACAAGCAATGGGGTTCGGATTGCTTCCGGCTGTGTAGTAGAACTTTTCTGGCTCATGGTTGCAGGATGAGCACCCGGGTTTGCTTTGGGGTGTATTGAAATTTCGGGCTTACAACTGTGGGTTGGCAGTGGGGTTCTTTGTGCCTGGGTCTTACGATTAGGGATCGATCAATGTAGTAGGGCGCCAGGCATTCTTTCAAAGAATATGTATACGTGCGCATTTGCAGTTATAACTCGATTCTACGTACTTTGAACTCCCAAACAGGGTTGTTGACGCTGGCACTACACGAGCCCCCTAAACATAAGCGCAAAGTCACAAACCCTAAGACCTGAAACCCCAAAGCAAAAACCCTGAAATCTTGAACACAAGAACCCTTAACCGTGACACAGCTCTAGTTTATCTTCAACAGCTTGAACACATTGCATGTCTCCTTGCAAGCTGTAATGCTCAGCAAAGCACTGCAAGGCCAATACAAAATTCAACAAGCTCCTGTCTGGGATTGGGAAAATGAGCAAAGTTGTCTTATTGTCATACACGAATACGAACTTCCGATATTTCTGGCCAGACATGGATGCAGGTTCCCAGGGATGCCGTCCAGGTGGACGTTCTCATTACAGTACGCATGTGATGTCAACTTCAAAGCCCCATGCACGGCAGGGCAAACGGGCATGATGGAACCTCAGACGACGACGACGACTATAGTGACTAGGACTACTTCCTCTACTTCTGCTTCTACGGCGCTACGACTATCCAGCTGGTGCTGAAGGTGTGGCGGTAGTCTTCCTCCCCCAGATGGAGGGACGCCGCGCCGCTCGAAGTCTTCATCGTCAGGCCTCGCAAGCTCTTGATCTACTCTGCAAGGCCAAGCCGGATGCACCGTTAAGCAACTCAAAAGCCACAAGTCTCAAAGACCCAACTTGGCCATAATTGGACGATTGGATCGCTTCGAAGCAGTGTACGCGAAGCACGAAGTCCAAAAGCCTAAACTTTGACCCCATGCACCCAGCCCGAAAACTGAACCCAGCACGCGGCCATGGGCACCCTTAGCGTGAGCTAAGGCACTCTGGACAGGTTTCCAGCAAACAGGAATGGCAAAAACATGACTGTGCCTTGTCCCTACTACCGTACTGGTTGAGCGCTCGGGGCCGTTCGGGCTTGCACTGATACAGAAGATCGACTGCCTCATTCTACGAAAATTGTACAGGGACTATACGGCATGTTGCGATTGATCGGGGTTTAGGAGTTGCAGCCTTGTTGTGTTCCGTCAGGATTCGGGCTTTGAAGGCAACCCATCGATCAAGTGGGTTTCCGATGTGTCGCAAAGGAGCCACTCTCAACTAGCGGAGGGCCGCCCCCCCATGATGTCCGGCCAATGTCAGAATGCGATCTTCTGGAAGAAACTCGCAGAAAGGGCCCGTGTGCCGTTTAGACCATGATAAGTCGAAAGCGCAGGCAGGGCTCCTCGAGAAAAACGAGGTGGAGTCCAACCGGAATCCTTCTGGGCCTCAACCAGGCCTCAAGTTCGAGAGGAAACCCTGCTCTTACATCGATGCTGCATGCCCTGACTGTGCCCTGTAATCAACCGTGCTGAATTAAATGCTGAAAAACGCTCGGCAGGCAGAAAAACAAGACTTCAGACAATGCATGCCCATACCAATGATGATCAATACTGAACCGTACTCCTGCTCCTACTAACATTGCGACGGGTTCAAATCATGAAAAGGCTTTTCAAGCCTACCGAACACCTCAGCCCCAAACCATGTGCTGGGTATGCTTCATGCATCGGTTGCCTGCAGTTGCGAAGACTTGGTGGCCCCGGCAATTAGAGCGCGGGTTTGGTGCATGCCGTGCTACGCATGATAAAAATGAAGTCACTTGTGCAGCTCCATGGGAGGACTGCGCATTCAATTTCCAGGTTTCATGATGCTTCACGAAAAACCGGGCATGACGGACTGTACCGTGGCACGGACCCCTTGGAAGGGCATAGAACAATCACTTCAAGGCTTTTGCTTTTACAGTGCTCTGAGCAACCAGGTCTTGCGGTCGCCGTCGCTGCTTAGGCAAGGCAGAAGGCCCAAGGACGCTCGCGAAACCAACCCTATCACATGAGCTCATGTTCGGTGTATCGGCAAAAGCCTAAAACGATCTTAGAATCTTCCGTGAACCTGGACCCTAAGCAGAATGAGGTAAAGGGTCTGAGGCTGAAGTAGTTTAGGTGGAGGGTCTGGGGCACGGGCAAGGAGTTCAAAAGTGCTGGCTGATACGTTGAAGCGATGACGCTTCCTTTTTTTTTCGCACCTTTTTAACCAGAGGTAAGTTCGCGATGAGGGTCCCTGTGCCGACGCGCCCTACATTGCAGCGCCCAGCGCAGCTGGTGTAGGACACAGCCTGCTATGCTGCATCCCCAGCGCGCCTCGGCGAGGAGTTCGTGCAACTCGGGCTCTGGGCCTTCTCCGAGC
>BGNK01001627.1:87826-136279 GCA_003297005.1 Symbiodinium sp. clade A Y106 | reverse complement strand
TATTTGTCTTTATTTGTCTTTATTTGTCTTTATTTGTCTTTATTTGTCTTTATTTGTTTTTATTTGTCTTTATTTGTCTTTATTTGTCTTTATTTGTCTTTATTTGTTTTTATTTGTCTGTATTTGTCTGTATTTGTCTTTATTTGTCTTTAATTTGTCTTTATTTGTCTTTATTTGTCAAAATTTGCCGATCCTGTCGAACAAGCCCTGTAGATCTAATCCCTGTTGTTCTGGTTCGGTGCAAACGGTNTTTATTTGTCTTTAATTTGTCTTTATTTGTCTTTATTTGTCAAAATTTGCCGATCCTGTCGAACAAGCCCTGTAGATCTAATCCCTGTTGTTCTGGTTCGGTGCAAACGGTCAATGATCACATTGTATAATAGCTGGAATAAGCCCTGACAGTCGAGACCCTACGAAAACGGCTGTAGTAAGGTAAAGTATGCTTCAAACCGCAACCCCAAAACCAGTGGACCGGACTGGCTGCCCAGGCACGCAAGATTTTCAGGGTCGGCAGGTAGACCTGTCGTGGGAGTTTACGAGAAGAATATGAGGCCAAAATCATATCATCGTATCCCGACACAATGGGCAGCACCCGCCCCAGGGGGTAACGACTACTACATCCCCAAACACCTCGGCAGCTTGCTCTGCCTAAGCTTTAGGTCGACATGCCATTTCCCTGAAGCGGCCTGTGAAGGCTTAGCTTCGAAGCTTCCAGTGAGAGAAAAGCAGGTGGGCTGTCATGGTTCCACTTGCCCTACCTATGGGTCCCATGAGTACTTACATGACATGGTCCCTAAAAGTACCTATATGAGGACTACGCAGTCTGCGGCATGCGCCCCTGATCTCTTTGCCAGGAACGCGGTTCCCCTGCACACACTTCTAGGGCAAGACGAGATAGACGCAACAATCAGGATGTTGGGGGATGTACACTGCCATTTGCTTTAGCATACTCACATACAACACAATATGACCGCACTCGCTACTACCTCATCATGATGAACTTCCAAGTGGTTGCCAATCCGTTGCGACTGGAGGGTAAAAACCTACCGAACGCACACAAATGCCTGCACGGGCGTGTAGACCGCACCGGAAGACCCACTCAGACAGTTGCCCCTTAAGAAGCCTTAAAAGAGAGCCTTTGGGTTCCCTGGGCAACTCCGTCCGAGATATCCCTGCACATAGACAGAACACCTCCCTAAACCCTAAACCCCTAAACCCTAAACCCTAAACCTGCCCTTAGGACCAGATCTGCGCACGCGAGCCTTGCATGCAGACCCTGCATAGGTCGTCGGAACCCGAGGAAGCCTAAAGTTGAAAACCCCAAACCATGCTTAGAGCGGGTAAAACGAAAAGAAGCCCAACCTATACCACGCAAAAGCTCACAAAACCGCGCACACAACAAAGAAACAGACCCAAACTCCGACAGTTTGGGATCGAAGGCTTATAATAACTCCTACATACCCCTTGAAACACCTGGTGCCTTGTTGGCGGGCGTGTTGCGTTTCAGCAGCTCAAGCTCGGCCTCTTCTTTGGAGGTAGGATTCCCTCAAAGCCCATGTATCTACATAGTATACGTATACTTAGGTATGAAAAGGGCTCCCATGCTGTAGCTTTGGGGCCAACGTACATACGATCTGGGCACATGGACCCTTAGGAATTGTAGAGGTTGCGGCTTTAGGCATTTGAAGGTGAGGGGTGTTGAGACGTTCGACGGATTGAGGGCTTAGGGTTTAGGAGTTTGACTTTTCAGGGGTTTTAGTGTGAGGAGTTCAGGCATGGGGGTCTAGATGCATCTAGATGCAGAGCTTCCGCAAGGCTTGAGGTGCTTTGAGGCTGTGGAGGTCGCGGGTTTCGGATTGAAAGTTTGAGGCTTTCGCGAAGTGGCTTTCTTTCTGAGGGTATCCTTTGGGATCTTCACGAAACTCAAAGTGGCCTCTTGGGACTGAAACTCAAAGAACTACACGACACACCTAGGCATCCAAGTTACATCATCACTGTCTAAAAAACATAGCGCTTCTTGTTACCCTATCACGGACGGCCCATCAAGGGCTACTCCCAGCCCCATTCAAATTGGCAAGGCCCGAAGGTCACAATACGATGACCACATGATAAAGAAATCAAGGAACCCCAGCAATAGTAATAGCCGCCATGATTCGACCCCTGTCCCCTTCGTCGTGACTGGACAGTTGCACAGGAGCGCTCGGCCTTGACAAGCCCAAGCGCCGTCATGGAAACGGTGCCTGGTGCCCTAATCAACCTAAACCCAAAACCCTAAACCCAAAACCGTAATGAACCCAAAACCCTAAACCCTAAACCCAAAACCCCCTAAACCCCAAACCCTAAACCGCCTAAACCCAAAACTTCCAAACCCTAATGAACCCGAAACCCAGAGGAATCCCCAGCTCCCGAAACCCTGCGGGAAATTCTAGCGGGCTGTTGCTGCTGCGTGTTTATATATATATATACACATACACACATACATACGCATGTACATACGTATATACACATACGTACATGCATACATACATACATACATACATTATGCGTGTATGCGTATCTTTCCTTAGTGCTGGTGCCGTACAGTGTACATTCTTATAACCCTGAACTTTACAAGCCCGAAGCTCCGTGAATCCTCAACCGCATCGACACCGAAAGCCGAAGCTTTTCTCGTCGACAACAGAGCTTCAGCTTCAACTCCAGGAGAATACTTACTCAAGTAACTATGCCTTGTGCAAGTGTAAGGTTTAGGGTCGAGCCTCCCACCCTAGACGTAAACCCGAAAAAATGAACTACCTCAAGCCCTAACTTTGCCCCGAAAAAAAGATAAAACAAAAGCCCAAAGCCCCGCTTGCATCGTTTCAGGTCATGCATCCTGCATAATCCCCGGGCCTCTTGCCGACTTGTGGCTTAATCCCAGTTGTAAGGCTCAGGGTTTCAGGAAATGGCAGGGTTTAGATTTTGGGGTTTCGGATTCTTCCGGGCTTTGTAGTTAGAACCGATTCTTTGTTGGGGGGCGAGATATAATGGGGCTACTAATCATACACGTGAGGTCAAAAGCTGCCGTGGTTCTGAACGCTGAAAACGGTCTGACGAAAGCCCCTCAAACTTGTTGTGTTCAAGAACTGTACACATATGTATATATGTGCATGTGTATATATATATATGTATGTATATGCACAGTGCCGTTCTCACTACCCGAAACCCCGACCTCTAAGCCGCATCCCGGGCCCCGTCTCTGTGCTAGTCTCAGGGATGATACTACCCCAAAAGGCTAAAGGTTACCTACTCTACCACTAGGTATAAGTATGTTGGGCTTTCAGGGTTTAGACTTGGGTCTCTCAGAGGTTTTGGGGCTTATTGTTCTGGGGTAGGGCTTATTAGAACCAAAACCTGACACATCCGAGGATTCCTGGTTTACCAAAGCAGCTCTGCCCTGGAGCTCTTCACCCTACGAATTCAAAACCCACACGCCCCAAACCAAGGAACTCGCATCCTGCATAAACTACCTTGAAACCTACTCTTGAACCGTGACCCCTGCAAGGGAAACTCTATCAGCCAATCACTCTCCTCTCCGATTCCTGATCAATCCTACTCCGCTGTCATGCAATGCACACTATAGGATACCTTCCTTAAGTTGAGCAGCCCCATGCTTACTTGCTCACACGGGAACAGCGTAAGCACCGCACCAAAAAAAAAAGAAGGGAACAACAACACCTGCGTGAACCCGCAGAGGCCGACACAAGCAAAAGGCCGAACCACACCCAGAAGGACCCGAAACCTTGGCACCCTCCCAAACAAGCACGAACATGCCCAGGGAACTGACGAAGTAGGACATAAACCAGGTTCGGATAAGGATAACTCTTAACTTTATTAAAGGCACTCATAAAAACACTCTGAAAGTCTTGGTAAGGGCTGCATATCTATCGACCCAAACCCTGTACTCACTAAAGCAAACGGACGCGCTGCATGAAGGGCTTCATTCAGCCCGAGCTTCTCGAACCCTAAACCCTAAACCCTAAAAACCTTAAACCCTAAACCTTGGTCCGGTAAGGCTTCGCTAGACCTACTTGTCGGGTATCATGCGGAACCCAGGGTTAAGCTTTTTCATAACATAAGGGTTATATAGGGATTATACTACCCCAAAAGGTTAAAGGTTACCTACTCTACTACTAGGTAGAGTACCGCAGCATCTTCAGAACTCACACCCTAAACTCTGAACCCGAATACTAAGCCCAAAAGACCCTAAACGAACAGAAACTAAGCCCGGAAACCTTAAACGACCTAAATACTGCACCCTAACTGAACCCAAAAAATCAAATTTGCCGAAGCCTCAACCCCAACAAAAACAGATGCTCAAGCCTAGAACCACCCCAAAAAAGCGCTTACAAGCCTACCCGCTCTAAAAGCATTAACCAAAACCCTAAACTCTAAACCCTAGAACACGACTAAACTTCCGACCTTGGGCTCCCACCGGCCGAGGCGGAAATCCAACCCTCTTTTGAGGCTTTGGCCCCTTGGGCGGTGGAGGACCAGACCTGCTATTGTTTAGGGTTTGTTTTTTTGTTGTTTAGGGTTTAGGGTTGAGTGTTTAGGGCGTAAAGGTTCGGGTGTTTAGGGATGGTAGGGCTCTGGGGGTTTAGGGTTTCGGGTTGGCCAGGATAGAGTTTCGGGATTATAGTCTTACAAAAAGGCTTCGTGGTCTCCAGGTAGTTACTAGGTCTCAAAATCCTCCGAAAGCCTTATGGAGTATGGTCTCTGCCAAAGGACTGAAAACTATGCGTCCTGACAGCCTAAGGGCAAAGATTTATCAGGACTCGTCCGCTTCGAATGGTTTCGGGTTCACGGGCCCAGGGTTCAGGGTTTAGCGATGCGCAGCTATTGAGGAATGCTCGCATGTTAAGGCTTCGGGATTTACAAAATATCCAAACTCCAAACCTAACATATCCTCCGGACAATCGTATTTCCTAATTCGTAAACACGCCGAAAATACTCTGTCTGTAGCACCTTCAGAACATGAACACCCTTCTCAAACTTTATGCAGCCGTTATCATTCTCGAATGTTGCAAGAAATTGGAAACTGGCTTCCTTGCCCGGCCTCTGTGCGAGGCTCCGTAGCCTCTGCGGACAGATGGAAGGCTTGCGGCTCGCCACTTTGGGGTTTATTGTTTATTAAAGCTTCAGGGATAAGGATTTCAGGATTTGTGCAGGCGGTCTCAAAAGTGCTACTCGCAGCCCTCAGGATTCACCAAGATCGGTTGATTCAGGGTTTAGTAATCGACCGCACAAATCCTTCGGTCCGGCTTCGTCTTGCTAGGAGTCAGGAGTTGGGGGACCTTTGGGGATACAGACCCTCTCAATAATGTCCCATTTAAGAGAGCCAGAAGTAGGCTTACGAAGGGTCCCCTTTAAGGGGTCTCCCAAATACTACCTAGGACTTGGCTAGTGCAACTGTTTTCTTGAATGAGCCTGATATCACGACTCGGAAATGTCCAAATTGGAGTGATGGAGGGTTCGCACCTTGGCCTTGAAAACCCTAAATACTACCTTTGGTTGATAGGGAATGGAAGAATGGTAGTAATAGTAGTTATAGTTGTACCCCATTCCTCCATTCCCTACTAACCAAAGGTAAGAAATCCTATGTCCTAAGCCGCTTGGATTAGGGTCTGGAGCGCTTAGGGGGCCTTAGGTCTTTGTTTTGTTTAAGGGCCTGAACTCTGCGCTTCGTCAACCCACACTTGTGGGTATGACAGATTTCGGTCAGCGCGTCATGCGCAGTCGGAGGAAAGTGACTCCTCTCAGTCTGCCGACCTAATCTAGGATTACCAGCGCTATAGGCCTTAAGGTTCTCTTCTTGCTCACAGTATATGTAAAATAGCCCAAAACCCTACTCTAATTCTTTTGGGCACTATTTTGGCTCCATTCCTCAGCTACATACCCAAGCCTCGCTCTCTGAGCATCGAACCCAACACCCAAAGCATAAACTCCCCCAAAACCTTTCTTTAGGTTCTAGGGGATATGAGTCGGGCTCGAGGATCTGCATTGTCCTTGACTAGCTTCCACAACACTCAGAGCAAACATCGGATAAACGACCCCCAAAAGGTTTTTTAGGTTGGGTTACTGGAGAACCCACTTCCAGGACCCCTAGCGTACGTGCTTTGCAGGCCCGTTCCCTTTGGACTCGAAACTCGGACTCTGCAGGCGAGGGTGGTTCGGTCGGAAGGTTAGACATATTGGTCCTTTGAGGTCCGTGGAACAACGAATCACAAGAAAGGCTCATCCTCCCTCCCTCCCTCCCTCCCTCTCGCTCGCTCTCTCCCTCTCCCTCTCCCTCTCTCTCTCTCTCTCTCTCTCGCTCTCTCGCTCTTGCTCGCTCGCTCAGAAAGGCCCAACCGACGGTGACGCAAACCTACAACGATATGTCGAACGGACTCTACACACCCTTAAAACCTAGGGTGCTTCACGGCTCAGCCCTAAACCCTCATCCCCCAAACACCTACCCCTGCCTTCAAAGGAGGCCGAAATGCCGATCGTGGCCGCGAGGCCACAGAGATGGCCGACACCGGTCTCGGAGAGTTTAGTCGTTGCCGCAGCTCTTTTTGTTTTGCTTCATGGTTTTGGGATTGTAGGGATTTCGCGGGTTTCGGAGTTGGACATGGCATCTATACCAGAATCTGCGCTGCGTGGAAGGTTCTTTGGTTTCCCTTGTTATTTCTTGCACAAGGGACCATGCTGCACATTTGTCTATTACACGGCTTCATCTTTGAATGAGCTGCGAAGTTGTCAGAACTGATTGCGGGGCCACTAAATCCAGCAAGCATAACCCTGTCAGCGACTCCAAACCCTAAGCCCCCATCTCTAAGTCCTTCTAAGAAGGGTGTACGACGCTGAAGAACTCCCTGCAGAAACCCCAAAGTGTGCACTCGGTCTTACATTCAACGGCGCCTGCTCTTCACGGGCATCGTCGCGGCGGCTCACCTGTCACCTGGGCTCTCCCTAAACCTACAGTTGCACAAATAGTACGTTACCATATACTATGGTTACTCGTACTAACCGTGAATTGTAACGCAGTAGCCCATTCTTGATAGAACTGGAGCCTCAGGGTTTAATACTACGGCTTTGGGGGCGTGGGTTTAGGCTGCTGTCGGTTACCCCAAATCTTAAACCCCCCAGCCAACACGGGCCTGACATCGCGTTATATAATATACGACCTACATCATAAATCCCAAACTCCCCGGAAGCCTAAAACAAATCGCGGCCCCAGTGTATCAAGTTACAAAGAAAAGCATGGTCCCAGCCAATTCTGCTTATGCCGATATGCCTTTTCGGACTGGAACCTTAGCCTTGCCCGTCCAACTTACCTGCACCGACGCAGACAGCAGGCGGTTGCCCTCAAGAGGACGACATGGCAAGCCATAGAGAGAGAGAGAGAGAGAGGGAGAGAGAGAGATATACATACAAATATATATATATATATATATATATTGCGAAAGTGCCATCCACAGTTTCGCCTCTTCGTCTCCTGACTGCATAACTATAAATAAAAAATACACTGCAGGTAAAAACCAGAAGAAGATCTGCGCATGCGTTAGGATTCGATTTACGGAAAGTTTGACTTACGAAGCTCTAGCTTCCACAAATCTCTGTGTAGCTACTATAGGGACCTTAATAATTAGAATAGGCTCTTGGTGCCCATTATACAGGAAGCAAGTATTAAGACCCCATATTAAGCCTCAAAGAGACCTGTAGATATGGGCAGCCGGGAAGCTTAAATGCCACTTCCGGGCCACGGCACATCATCGTGTGGTTGGGCCTTCGCAGACCCTAAACCCTAAACCCTAACAGCTTAGTCTTTGGGTTTACGGCTTTAAATCATCTTCAGGGTTTAGGGTTTTAGGGATCAAGGTTTGTTGAGAGTCTAGGGCTACAGGGGTTTAGATCCGGTGTGGCAGTGACATTCTTGGTATGGGCAGTGGTGAGGAGGATGGAAGCCACAGGGATGGTGCGGATGAGCCTCATAGTAGTGGTTCTGATGTGCATTGATGCTGATGATTGCTGTTTGCTGAATCTGGATACATTCACAAACGGCACAATACAGATGAGCTGTTTGTGCTTTTCGTGCGAGCGCATGCGAGCCATGACAATATGCTCATAGTCTACTGTCGGTCTGTGCGCTTGAATAGCATTTCAACTCATTTCAGCACGACAGCTATTACAGCCGGTTTCGCAAGACCAGATCTACCACTACCGTACATCACATGTGTGCGTGTGTTTCGCGACTACGCCAGGACGAACACTTGCCCACAATCACTTGGTGAGTCAGCAAGCGCCTCGTGCGCTCGGGCCAACCATCCGGCTAAACCCTAAAACTCTGTTAGGGCATGTCATACTATAACTAAGTAACTAATTATAATAAGGAACCCCGAAATAGTTTAGGTAATCTTTTAGGCCCCTATATTTAAACTCTTAACCCTACCTTTTCCGACACCTCGATTCTTGACCTCGAGCCGGAAAACAACGCTGGGAACCCAAAGAGTCCAATACCGCGCAATTAGGGAATATACCCTACGGAGTCCTTAAACTGCCTTGCTTAGTCTTAGGTCCGAAACCCTGAAACCTTAGCTGAGCAATTTTCTGTCTCTCCCGCTCTCTCTCTCTCTCTCTCTCCCTCTCTCCCTCGCTCTCGTTGACGGACTCCCCTTAAAATTAAACCGTAGATTCCAAACTTACATTATAGACTTTTAAACCATATAGACTTTAGGATAAACCCCACAACCTATGCCTCAAAGCGTATTCCAGGGACTAAGCTCCGGGCTGACCAAGGCAAAGGCCATGGTCCACCGAACCCCACGGCAGTGGCTTTTGGGCCGGACAGCCAGTGCAGGATTTGCAAGGTGCAAGTATCAGCGCTCAAGGGCTAGGGGCTGCAGGTTCGGGTTTCACAGAGGTTAAAGGTTTCAAGTTTCGGTCTGCAGGTTTGGGGCTTCAAAGCCTGCAGGGGTTTAGGGTTTTTGGCTGTTGGGTTCAGGGTTTGGGGCAGCAGCTGCTTCATGTGGGCGTTTTCGTCCAGATGTGGGTTCAGCACCGAAAGTAGTATGCGGATGTAGTATCCGGGGCATGTGATCTACGACAGACATGCAGCCACAGGGTGCCTGGTTTAAGCCTTAGGTCCATGTTCTCTGGGGCTGGAGTGATCCAGTGTTTTTGCGAGTACTATAGGGGCATAAATAATAATTACTTAGAATATTTGGGGGGTCCTTATACCATGTATGGTTCCCCTATATTATTGGTTCAGGGTTCCCTAAACCCTAAACCCTTAAAGGGTAGCGGGCATGCGGTTTGGGGCTTGGCTTTGCAGGTCTCAGGGAGAAACGCGTACGTAACATGCCGACCTCGTCAAAGCAAGTGCCAACCCTGTGTTTAGGGTTTAGGTTAAATGACTCCGCTAGCAAAATGCCGCAGCCTAATGTAGGGGCCTTAACCATTGCCATGGGGTTTTGAACATTTTATACCATAAGTATAACAAGGAACCTCTCCCCCCCAAAAAAAGCTATTCTATTTCTTAAGGCCCCTACATTCCAAACCAGCAGCGACATCAGTTCACTGGATTTTGCGACCCGGGGCGGACCCGGCGAAAATGCGAACTATATCACCAATATATACGCGCCGGAATGATTCGAATAGGGCTTGGGGTATATTGTATAGACATACTAAGGAACCTTTGCAATAATGTTGGTAATGATTCCGACTTCTATATTAATCGTGTGATTCCATCGTAGCACCCACAGATCGATACTCGAATGAAATTCAGCCTACACCCTAAACACGATTCAGCCGTAAAAGCCTATTTACCGTTTGGGTTTCGGGTTTGGGGTTTAAGCCATCCTCAACCCCAAAACCTTAACCCTAAGGGTCCATGTACTCAGATGTATACCCAAAGGGTCCAAGTATCATTATGGTATATACTTATAGGGTATTTTGGGGGGTCTAAGTATATACCATAATGATACTTGGACCCTTTGGGATATACATTGGCCTTGAAGTAGTCCCTATACCCATAGGCTCCATAGTAGTTCCTTTTTTGGGATTGCCTTATAGGATTCTAAATATGAACCCCAAAAAGGAACTACTTTGGAGCCTATGGGTATAGGTACTCTAGGGCCAAAGTCTGTGATATCTGGGCCGGTGTCCGACGCTCCGTCGAGCTTCAACTGCTGGCGGACCTCCCAGGGTAGGCTTAGGGGTTTTAAGGTTTTAAGGTTCAGGGTTATTCCCTCTGGGGTTTAGGGTTCAGGGATCGAGTTTAGGGCTGAACGGCTGAAGAGCAGAGCAACATCGAAACCTTGAGTCCTGAACTCTGCATGTCCCTTCACCGAACCCTAAACTCCTGGTTTAGGGTTTAGGGTTTCCTAAACTTCTATACTCCTAATGCTAACGAGCTTAAATCACCGTAAAACGACAGGACCGGAGGCGACCTTGCACTTCTGTGGGAACTGGTTGTCGCCCTCCTGAGCTTGAACAGCGCGAGGGTCCAACCTCGATATCGGAACGGCCTTTAGGAATTTAAGGGCTTGCTTGAACCTTACGAAGCTTTGCGTTTCAGCACTCACAAATGGGAAGGCCTGGCGAGGTTACTGGTACCGCAGACGAGCACATTGGCCCCACAAGGCGTGAAGCTGTGAACAAAGTTTTGTTTTAGGGCTGGGGGTCTAGGGGTCTACGGCTTTGGAGGCTTAGGTTTTTAGGGTTTCGGGTTTCGCGGTTTTAAGGTTTAGGCGTGCATCCTAGTCTGAAGGACCCACCTATACCTTGACAGTACATATCTTCCAGAGTCCCTGGAGGGCTTACTGTGTGAGCACTGCTGCAGCCTACGATTGCCTGTGAAGTACATGCTTCTTGTGGCAAAGTGGGTTTCTCCAACAGCACAAGCGCCTCTCATACGGATCTTAAGCAGTAGCAGTAATGAGAACCCTCTATCCTGCAAAACTTCCCCGCCTCAGAAAAAAAGAACACTGTAGTCACGTTTTTGTAAGCGCCCATGCCGGTATCACGACCCTTCAGGCTCTTCCCAGAAAGCTGTAGGAACCCGCTTCTGCATGCCCAAACCGTAGAATGCCAAATTCATCAGGACGCAAGTTTGGTATGATCTTGTATGGGTGGAGTGTTACTTCGGTCCGCCTTGTATTTATGAAAGCCCCTTTCTAAGCAGGCACGCAGGGCTGAGAACATGTCCCACTTAAGCCCAAGAGTCTTCACCCTATCTGGACATAGGGCCTTTGAACTACTCCGTAAACAACCGCGACCGAAGCCGCTAAGCCGAAATCCCGGAACCATTGCTGCGGGACTACCGACGACTGGCAAAACAGGCAGTCTTGTCTCACAAGCACAGAGCGTCCAGTGCGCCACTTAGGGCGGATAGGTTCATCCGAAACTGGCAGCTTCTCTAGGGACCCGCCTATAGACCTGGAAATGGATCCGCACATTTTCAGTATCCACATTTCGCGACTGCGAGCTTCAAAAGCAACTTCTATGAAGCACGCTTGCTTCGCAACGCTCACTGGCTCTTTCTTGTGCTGGACTGGAGGCACCTGGCTGGGCACTGTGAGCCATCTAAGTCCTTGGGCGGGTGGGGCGGAGGCCGGGAAGAAACAGCACCCTGACACGACTGAAAATCCTGAAGAGGAAACACGACAAACGACCAAGTGAGTACGGGTACCTATATGAAGCCAACCCAAACAGAGCTGCAATCTCTAACTCCCCGGACTCCCCCGACCTACACAGAACCGCAAGTGCCTGTGATGACCTTGCAACCGCTATAGAAATCATACAATGCTTAATGCTTTGCTTCGTCAGAACATGCAATACTAGAGCTTAGAATAGTCATGTAGACACGGCCTAGTTCTTGCTAGACCCTGAAACCCACATTGAACTGCAACCTCTGAACACGTATCAACCGGCCTTCATTATCAGAGTAGGATGTTGGGGTTCATCTATAGAGAAACCGGTACAGGGTTTTCGACGCAGCGCAGCAAATTATAACGGCATAAACAAAACATAGGAATACTGTTTATAGCATTCTAGACTTTCACTAAGCCGTCGACTGCTCACTCTCGACAACAGAAAGCTTGTACCAAGCAATCAGTCGGGGATACCGTCTGCAGGTTTCGGGGTGTGGGCTTTCTATGGGGATGTTTGCTGTAGCTGTCTTTTGTCACTCGCATGGCACACCAGTGGCGTTACTATGATTTGGTACTTATACATACATTTATACCCATCCGTCACGCATGTAATCACCAATTTATACATATACATTTATTCGTTTATATAGATAGATATGCACTCCGTCTTTCCTGAAACTCCCAAATTAATAGGGTCTCGGGATGTACATGGTGTGGGTTTCGAATGCAGGGCTTCGGGTATTCACCACTGTCCATTGCGTATGGAGGCGATTTAGGGTGTTTAAAATATGGTGTTCGGGGCTCTAGTGGACTTGTGATTGTAGAGCTTCTTGATCCCACATCCTATTCTCCAAACAACAAACTTACGGTAAAGCAAACAAAAAGTTTACACCGACCAAATGCAAGGCCCTCATGTTTATGTTTCCCCTTCCGCAAGTCCACAACCCCCAACTTTGTAAGCTTAATGTGGGCTGGGCATGGGGTTTAACCTTCGGAAGTGTTTTGGTCCATCAACAGAAAGCGTTAAACATTCGCCCTCCACCCTCACTCCCAGTTAACCTTAAACACTGAACCCTAAACCGAAAACCCTAATCCTTGAGCCGTAGCCAAACTTAGCTATAGGGTATCGAAAAGGAGGAGAACCGATTTCGGGCTTGGGCCCAGCTTTTGCACCGCCGAACCGCAGAGTACTTGAAGGCTTGGGCAACTCGTCAGCCGTCATAACCTCTGCAGCTTTACACTTGGGGGGCAGGGTTTAGGCTGTAAGGTAGATACCTACTTATAATTAGCCGCTCACGAAGCCACCCGATCCTAAACCCTAACCGAGCATTTGGGCTTTGCGATCGCTCCATGTAGAAGAAGAAACTTTCGAGCTTCTTGGGGCTTTAGGTGTTCCGACCCTGCATCCCGACAGATCTACGCCCTGAAGCAAAGAAGCATACATCCAGAAAAACAAAGTGCAAAGCCTCAGCGTAAATCAAGTGCCAACGGCATGGACGACGCAAAGAATTCTAAGCCTACAAAGCAATCCAATAATACATGAAAGCGGAACCCACACCAGCGTCGAAACTACACACAATGGGAACCAGGTGCTTTGGGAACTCGTACACACCAGTTGTTCAAGCAGAGTTCGAACACAGACAAACACACACACACACACACAGACAGACTCTCACACACTCATCCAACAATCGGTCTAAGCCCTAAATGTGATCACAGAACCTAGACTCCTAGAGCTAAAACACTGGAACCCCAGAAACCCTCTTGCGACAGAGCCGAAATCCAAAGCGCCAGCATGACTGAGTTTCAGATCCCGGAACAAATTTAACCTGAAGCCAACCCAGGTCCGCCACAGCAATTTGTCTGTAAGAGCCCTGGCTGAGCCTTCTTTGTCCCCTTAGGGCGCCAGGAAATCTCGAGGTGCTGGGGCGAATAGGCAGAGCCTCAAGTGGCTCATTTTTCTTTCGAGGCGTGGGGTAGGCTCAGCTTTGCTTTTTCGTTTTCGTGGCCGAACCTTTGTTCGTACTATGGCGCTAAGGTCGTACGGGGCGTAGGTGGAGATATTGCTATGAGAACTCCACTGACACGTACTCAGCAGTTCGCTTTATGTGTGTTGGGTCTGTTTTTAGGGTTTAGGGGTTTAGGGGCTTAGGGTTTAGGGTTTAGGAATGAGGGTTTAGGGTGGCCAAGCCGAAAAGCCATCGACCCTAAACCCATACACTCCACCTGGACCCTGCGAACCGACCTTTCTTTATGTATGAACCACGGAAGCAGAGCATAAGCTGGTCTGACATGGAGGCCATTTACAAGCTCTGTTTGTTGCTCCATCCTTTGAACCTAGAATGATGCTGAACCCATGCATCTTTCACAAAGCCCAGTTCAAAAAAACAACAAAAAATCTAGGTGTCGGAGAGTTCAGCTGAAGCCATTAACGTCCTGTCCTGCACCAGGTATCCCTGAACGGCAATCTGCTGGTTAAGGATAACAGGCACCCTAGCAATTCTATCGTCAAGGTCCTTTAGTCCTATAAAATGTATACCCTCCAAAACCATAGTTGGGTTATCTAAGCACTATGAAGTACATCAAACCCTAAGCCCCCCGAGCCTGCAGCAACCAAACAAGTAAACCCCTTCAAAGCCATGGCAAGTCCTACGCGAGCCATGGTCTGAGTCCTCAAGAGGGTACATAAACACACGCATCTGTATATGTTTGTGTAACTATATGTGTGTATAAACACGCACATGTACACGCAGGTGTATATGTTTACATTGTAGAGTTTACATATATGCACACATGTAAATTTTTAAATATATATATATATATGTGTGTGTGTTCAGTTGTATGTGTATATACATACATGTACACATGTGTGTGCGTGCGCGCCTGCGCGTGCACGTGTCAGTGTATGTATGCATGCATGCAAGGTGTGTGTGTATATATATATACATATACGTACATACACGTGTCTGTGTATGTCTGCATGCATGCAAATGTGTATGTACGCATATGTATATACGAAAAAGTACATGGCATGGAATGTGTTTATAAAGCCCGTACGAAAGGGCACTGGTGTCTCTGGTTGCACACCATGTTTAGTCCAGGAGGCGCATCGTCGGCAGAGTCGGCAACCTGCGAAGCGGGTGGCCGCAGGCAGGGTTTGCACCTACTACAGGGGCCTTAGGAATTATTGGGATAGGGCTGGGGGGGCTGAAGCAGAGTATAATTAGACACGGGCTTAGACACAAGGCGATGCTGTGCCTAAGTATTCACTGCCGTTTTAAGGGCGTCTACGGGGTCTCTGTAAGGGTCGCATCAGAAAAGTACTTTTTTTTGCGCCGTTAGCATTTAGGGTTTGGGGTCTCTAGACTTCGTGGTTCTGAGTTTGAGGCTCAGGGCATATTATTGCTTTCTGTCCCTGGGGATTCAGGGTTCAGGGTTTTTATGGCATACCTGGACCCTGGTTGCTTTTGACTATAACACGGCTCGAAGAGGTCGGCCAACGACAACAGCTAGAAATGATAGCGTAGGTAATAGGCAGCGGCAGCAGTATTGAATCCACGTTGTCTTGCGGGTGCCACTTCTTCCGAACCGAAGCAACACGCTCCGTCTTTCTGGGCCCGCGGCATATGCCCTGAACCCCTACGCCCCAGGCCCCGAACCCCCAAACACAAACTCAATCGAAATGAAGCCTGCGGCATGCGATCCACCATCCGACCAGTCACGTGAAAGTCTGCCAGAGCCTTGGGTCTCCGAGCATCGGCGCTTTGGGGTTCGCTGGGTTAAACGAAGGTCGGAGGCTCTGCAGTCAGGCTGGAGGGTGGCAAACGAGACATGTAAAGTTGAGGGATGTCTATAGGCCGCAATGGCAAACCCCAAACCCCTAAACTCTATCCAGGAGTTGTCGCAAAAGTATTGAATACCAAATCTGTCGGGTTTCAGCGGGGACTACTTACAACTACATAATTTTTCAACAGACAGATATGTGCGTCCCTCTTGACTGACAAAAGCTGTGTTGGAGTTCCCCGGGGCAGTGCTTGATGATTTGGGATGTGGCTTGTGCTTCTTTGGGCTGGGCTGAATTGTGGGCTCTTGCCGGAACGGTGCGGACTTGAGCACTTCGACGTGTGTAGGCCTCAAGTGTTAGTTGTGGGCTTTTCTGAACTGTTGTGACGTTTTGCTTTAATCGTGTCGTCATTGGCACTGAGTCAAGCCTACATAGCAAGTAATGGTCTCCTTCATCCTGACTCATGACTCCCGCAAGCATGAATGCCAGCTTTTGCACACAAATGTACCCCTGCCAAACACAGCTCCTCGGTATGAGGCTGAGGGTTTCTATCTTCAGGACGGCAGAGACCCTCGAGCTATGCTTTCCAATAAGAACCTCCTGAACCCACTACAGGTAGACGAAACCCAGAAGCGTTTAGAGTTTACTCTCAATCCCGGTCTTCAACCCACGTTAGAGAGATTCAGCATCAAGATAGGCCCAAAACACCGAGCCTGCTATTCGGACAGGCCACCCAGCTGCTGTTCCAGCGCAAGCCGTAGAGAAAGGGGCACAAGTCCTGCCCCATGAACACAAGCTATTGGAGAAAATATGTTGGAATCATATCTTAATATTAGGACGTCCTATATAAGGAATAGTTGCAGGAACAGGCCCCTAGACGCCCTATAGTAGGCTCGGAGTCGGCAGGGTTCGGCTTGAGAATGCCTATAGAGTCTCATGCATCCCCCAGGCATCTAAATTAAAGGCCACGCTTTCTAGTAGACCCTGGAACCCCTGATTACCCTGGGAGCCCCTGATTAATAAACCCCCTTTCCTTCATCCTGACGAATAACTTTGTGAGTTTAGGGATTTTTTCCCTCCTACCTGGCAAGGACGAAGCCCGCATTGAGTTTCGGGATTAGGGTTTAGGGTTTATAGACTTGGGGACTAGTTTTTTGCAGCCTTAATCCACAACTTCTTCTGGAAGCGAGAGTTCCCGAGGGAAGGCCGAAAGTTAAGAGGGACACGGCGGTTCCGCGAAGGTTCTCGCGGACCGTAGTAATGTAGGAACCTGATTAAGAAACCTTGGGCCTTTTTTATTAGGGCTCCTTATATGAATCCCGCTCTTCCTGGCTCTCCTCTGGGCTGGGCTCGGACATCGTTGTTGCTTCTCTTCCTTCGTTTTGAGAATGTAAGTAGTTCTCCAAATCGGGGTCCCTTTCAGGGTCCTGTTTACAAGGGTGCCGTACTATTTTGGGGACCTAAAAAGGGACCCGAACTTAGAGAACTAACCTTATAGTATTCACATAGAGAAACCCTAAACCCCTTGTACCTACCACTGCTACTACCACTACTACCACCACCACGGCTACTGCTGCTAGATCCCTTTAAGGAACCCTAAACAGGGCCCCCAATAGCAACCCTAATTTGGAACTATCCATGCGGCTTTAGGGTTTCAGCACTCAGGCTCGGGCTTGCCTGGGGTGAGGATCCTGGTACGTCTAAGGGGTTTAGGATTTAGGGTTTAGGGTTAAGGGGTTTAGGATTTAGGGTTTGGGATTTAGGGTTAAGGGGTTTAGGGGTTTACGGTTTAAGGTGATGCACCAACAGCTACAGTACTTGTCATTATATTTGAGTCCATACGCCCTGTAGCGAGCCTTCAACGACGACACGAGGGCGTTCATTTCCGACGGTGTCCTTGGACCACCACCGCTATCCGAAAGCGTGAGCCTTTCAAGGCTCATTTATCATCTCAGCTTGATTCGATGTATCTTCACAGCAAACAGCGACAAACAGAAATGAAGTCCAACCTTTCTACGCCGCGACAGTATCTGAGGGCTTAATCAAGCGTTGTTGGGATTGGTTATTAGTGGGCTTGAGACCCGAATTGAAAGATCGAGTTCATGCTGCGCACTCCTACGGCTTGCAGTTTTAAACTCGGGGTTTCAGAGTAACTTCTTACAAGATACGAAGAAGCTGCTCGAGCTTCGGAAGCTGGCACCGCTCGTGGTGATGGGTATGCGGTTGCTGGGCTCCCTAAAGAATGGCTTTAATCATTGGAATATATCGGTTTTAAGGCCCACTATGCTATAATTGTGGTAAGGACCTCCAAAAATAGTATTTGGTTCAAGGGTTCCCGGCTCCAAGTTTCAGGTCGTGGGCTTCACGCGGAACGAAGGGAGTCTGAAGAACAACACCTGAAACTCGGTCTGTCTGAGGCAAAACGTCCACTATTGCCCTCAAATCAAGGAGCAAACCGAACATGTTCGAGTCCCAGCGAAGATTTCTTCAATTCGGCCTGATTGGCAGCCTTCAGCGTTGCTCACAAACCGAAAGCTCAAGGCACCAAAGCCTGAAATGACACTGCTCGAAGCTCTTATTAAAGCTCCACAGTAATTAGCCTAATTAGCCACAACAAGCTAAAAAAACAACACAATTATTATGAACTCCATCATGAATCAGCACTCTGAGGCCTCAAAGTTCAGGGATTGAGAATCATATTCTGTATGGTTATGAGAGGTGTTGTGGTTTGAGGTTCTCGGCGCATTTAGGAACCCCCCCCCNCCCCCCCCCCCCCCCAATATGCACTACATACATCATGGCGCGGCTTCCCCAACACCCCTGCCGGCAGTGCAGCGTTGGCTCAGAGCGTATGGATGCAGGGACAGCCATACCTCGCCGTCGTGGCCGCAGTGGCTGTAGCAGTAGCAGTTACAGCAACATAGGTCGTAGCATATAGTAGTACTACCACGAGGATGCTGAGGAGACGCCGGGACTTTTGAGCTCTGCATCACGGAATCGGGTGGTTCAAGCGCGCTCTGGGTCGTGTTGGGGGGCGACATTCTGCCGTTGCTGCAGGGTTCAAGCCTGAGGGTGTCGGCTGTGATTGTGTGTGCCCAATCGCTGTTGAAGCCGAACCCAAAAGCAAGGTCCTGCATAACCCGTCTTCGGGCTCAAGCCAATCCCCAAAACTCCAAAACTTCCCGCATCCCAAACAAAACCACGAGCTCCGAAAAGTCTAGCATGCCATAGTCTTGTTTTGAGTTGAAAGCTAACAGCTCGCGAGATTAATTATACTTGCAGCCGCAAAATTGGAAGATACCCATCAAAAGCACCCCGTAGAATGCATAAACCCATCGTCCCAACTTTTCGATTCTTCCAACTTGGTATGTGCTTCTTTCAACTTCCGGGTTCGGCTCGGCTGGTTCCAGAAACGTCCATGCTCCCTTGACCCCGCATAGGCTGGGACACTTGTCGAAGCTTAAACAGAACAGCACCGTTGGGGAAGCGCGACTCAATTCTTCACACCGCCCAACTATTGGTGCTATGGTGTTTGTTCTGCATGGGTGTTACAGTCTTAACTGCATTAAAAGCCCTTGTGCCCACACGTGCGCCTCAAGGGTGTTCCGATATAGCAGCATGTGAAGTGCTGTTTATGAATAGATGGACCGTCAGGGATGCTGCTTGGGGAGGAATCGGGGAGGAAAAAGAAACATAAATCCCCAAACCCTTGTCAGAATGGGCTCTAAACCCTATACCCCAATCCCGAAAGCCTGAAAACCCAAACCCTTGCAGTCGCACGACGGTCGGCCGCACACGGCGGAGGAAATCCGCCATCGCTGGGATCAAGTCCCTTTCGGAGCCTTCCTCGGGCCGTGGGCATCTAATACGGGGGGGCGAAAAAATTGGACTGGGGCTTCTTTACATATAAGGTTTCAAAATGTTTCCCGAAGCGTTACCATGAGGCTTTAAATATAGGGGCCTCAACAACTTATAGTTGCCTTTCGGGGTATATTGCAGCATGTTAACACTGAGGAACCCTAAGGAATAGTGAAAAGTTCACAAATTATCCGGCGTCTGGATTATACACACAGGGAAACACAGGTTCGTTAGGAGGCATGCTAGGACTGACTGCGGCGAGCTGAGCTTTGCAACAAGCTCATCGGAGCCAGAACCGAACGACACCATACAAAGTATAATCGCATCGCACATCGTTGGTAATATAGAGAATGAGCGCTGCACCCGAGGAACACTCAGACTTGAGAATTTCGGAGAGTGCCTTTTTTGCACCTCTCTACTTGCGGGTGAGGTCAGGACTTGGCGTACCTTAGCCCGTTCAATTTGAATGGCTATAAGAGCTTAGGGTTCATGATGCCGGGTGTAAGGTTCTATGTTTTGAGCGTAGGGTTTTATCCCAACCCAATGCCGAGCAATCGGATGGACGGATGGACTGTCCGGGTGAGTCGGCAGAGACGTCGGCCGAATGTATGGAGGTTCAGGCCCCACAGTCTGCAACGCTTTGCAACGTCGACCCTGCATGAACCCCTGAATTCGAGACTCGAACACCTGACACAGGGCTTCGACATATGAGCCTCATGTCGATTTGCGCAGGCAGTCAGCCTGCAACTTCAGGCAAGCGTCAATGTCGATCTTGATAAACGACGTCGCGTTCAACGCAGGGAAAGCCAGAAGCAGCTCGTTCATGTCCCAGACCTTGCAATGGCAGGAGAGCTCAACTTGCCTCTAGGGTTTGGAGTTTAAGAATAAACAACCTTCCGTAAATCAAGTTCTGTTGCTTTATTATATACAAGGTGTATCAACCTGACCAGAAAAACATACTATGGCCACACGATTTATAGGTTCGGCAGTTGCGCTCCAGGGCAGGAAGCCCAAATTCAAAATATCCCCAACCTGCTCTTCAATACAGTACCTGAGCCACCAAAACCAGCAATGCCCAACCTCTCTCCTTCCGGAACCTCAAGAGGCCTTAAGAGCAATGTAAAGCTCTTGACTGTCAAAAGACATTCTTCAGAATACTTACAGACCTCGAAAAATGCAAAAATTGAAACCCTAAACCGCAAGGCAGCGGTTCCCTTTCTGAGCAGTACAAATTGCTAAGGGCGTGAGGGTATCGACCGACGACTGGGTGAACCCGGCTTTTAAGGTGAAAAATAAGTAAGATGCAGATACATACATGCATACATACATACGTTGCACATGCACGAAACTCCTATAAAGTCCTATGCAAGTCTTCCCAAAGCCCGTCATAAATGCACTCTTAGCCCTAACTTCCTCCGGGCCTTGCCTTTAGAGGAGCCCTACTCTAACTGTTAAGGCCCCTATATCATAGAACCCTAAAAGCAGCCTCTGTGACAAGCCAGGGATCGGTCGAGAGGATGGCCTGGCGGCGATCGAAGATGCCCACCTGATCCTCGGCTTACTACAGGGGCCTTAATACTTAGAATAGGGTTCCGTTAAAGGGTTCTACAAGGGATCTATAGTAAGGTTCTATAATATAGGGGCCTTCATAATTAGAATAGGGTTTTGGGGGATAGTGCACTATAAATATAATAAGGAACCCAAAAATACTATAGGTAGCTAGTACCGGCTCAGGGCTTGGGTTCTCAATTTCCTGCAGGTTTGGAAGTATTTGTTTTTGAACGCCTTTTTCGGTCTGCTAGTGTGTCCACATCTACCACCCAGAATCCACCGACGTAGAAGGCACTTTGCCGGTCTAAGGTGGTTCGGAACTCACGGCAGCAGGGAACTAGATAGAATTGGTACTAGGTAGTGTGAGCAGCCGTGCATGTGTACGCGGCGGACAGATCCGTTTGTTGAGGCTGAAGTCTCAATGCCTCCCGCCCTGCCATGTTGCATGCCTACGGCTTCTGCAAAGTCTGAGCCGTTCCCGTTGCTTTCCTAACCTAACATCTATCCGATTGCCGAAACTGGCGAGAAAAGCTGAACCCTAAAGCATGGGACCGATGCTGCTCCAGGCTTACGACCTACATGCGGAGACTTCGACATTTCTGTATACAGGTCTCCTAATACGGGAAACCTAGCAAGCCCTAATCCCTAAACATTTATTCCCCAAGACCTGAACACCTTTCCTTGATTAAGTGCCCTAATCTTTCGAATTAAACAGCGCTATTCAGCATACTGCAGAATAGACATACTTATACAGGGACTAGACAGGGCAGAATATTGAAACCGGCATGTGTTCGCCCTGAACTATGCTGCGAACCCACAGACTGACGCCACGGCGCGGCCGAGTCTCCTCTGTTCGTCATCTGCACAAAACCTGCTGGGCTTAAGGTGCAGATTTGAATCGGCTCCTGCTGTTGGCGGCCAATTGAAACGATAAGCCGCTTAACCTATAGCCCAAAACCCTAAACTCTAAAGCTGCAGCCCTAAACCCCAAACCAGAGCCTAAGCCCGAAACCCCCAAACTAAAGCCTAAGCCCCACGCAAGCCTGAACCCTACACTCCACCATACCCCAAACCTCAATCCTAAACCCTGACTCCTAATCCCCAAACCTAAACGCCAAATGCGAGTAGATCAAACCAACACCCTCAGAGCTGCGCTGCCTCGCCGTGCACCCAAGGCCACACGCAGCAGAGAAATCCGGTGGTGCCTGAGGAACTACAATCCTAAGGGTCCATGTGCTCAAATGTATATACATTGGCCTTGAAGTAGTTCCTCTATAGGTACTTTAGGGCCAGAGTATATGCTATATATGAAGATATGGGTACATGGACCCTTGGGTAAGTAAGGGTTCCCTTGAAGGGATCTATATCGTTTTCTAGGGTTTCTATAAGGGAACGACAATAAGGGGTCCCTTTTAGGGATCTGTAACCCGCCCGTGTTACGAGCGCCAAGGTTTTTTTGGGTTGAAGGCTTCAGGATTTAGGGCTTTGAGTTTGAGGTTCAGGGTTTAGGGATTATTGCTTGGGGTTCAGGGTTTAGGGTGCAGGGTTTGGGGCCTAGACATTAGGTTTAGAGTTTGAGGTTCAGGGTTTTAAGGGTATAAGGTAAAGAGCCCAATAACCGCGAGCTAAGGGCTAGAATCATCTTGCAGATAGCCAAACAGAACTGCTATGTCGCTACGTGCCCCAATGCCTCTACCCTGAAACCCATCTCACGACACTTTCCCTACTGCCCACAACTTACATCGGTTCGCCGTGGTTCTCTCTGTCACTATTGATCTTATTCAGGCGCCTGTCGGCGTTTTGAGCGACATTTTGCACGAGTTCCTCGAAGGCTGCATCACTTGGCTCCAGAACCACAACCTGCTGTTGGCTCTCGAGCTTAGGATCTTCCAGGGACTGGGGGTTTTTTGAGGGCTGAGGTTTAGCAATGTCTAGGGCTCAGGGAGATCCCTGAGCCCGAACGTAGCTCCAGGTTCGGTTTCTTAGCTTGAGGGCGGTTTAGTCTAGGGCTTGGGATTTTGGGTTTAGGGGTTAGGACGGCCCACAATCCAAATGGGCAGGATCATACAGAGTATTTTGCGGTCAAAGAGCAGATAAACCCTACGATCCCTACGATCCCGACCACGGCCGCTAGACGTGTACGTCACCAGACCCATCAGAACGCACGCCTTCCAATGCAGCATGTGCAAGGCCCTGTGTGCATACGCCGAAGACTATGGGCCCCCAAACAGATGCGAATTCAGGGAACTACCCATAGGCTCCAACGTAGTTCCTTTTTGGGGTTCATATTTAGAATCCTATAAAGCAAGCCCAAAAAGGAACTACTATGGAGCCTATAGATATATGGGTATATATACCCATCTGACCCTAAGGCAGCTTTTCTCTAGACCTACAAGGCCTTTCATGTGATTTCGAGGCGTTGGGTGCGGAAGGCTTTTTTGGGGCCCAGAGGGATCCTCTGGGCTTTGGTTTTGGGGCTCTGGGGCTCTTCGGGTTCGGGTCGTGCTTTCGGATACTTCTACACTTCTTCTGAGATGACAAATTCTAGAGCCTGAACTCGGAGGTCTCTGAAGATGTGGCTGTCACGCCCAGGTCGGCATGGCGGGGGAGCACCCGAAAGCCTTCACATATCACTAAATCACTACAGAAACTCAGGTAACTAAAGTAAACAAACACAAAAACCGAAAGACAGAGCCCCAAGGCCTTAAACTCTAAACCCCATAGACCGTTTGTGTATAGCCTTCATCGAACCCTACTTCAACAGGATGACCCTTCGAGATTAAGCAGATTAAGCTGCGGGCCTTCTGAGCTAGGGCAGCCAACCAAATGGAGGTCGACCCGATCCATCCTGAGATTAATGGATGCAGGGTTTCCAACTACTCATAATATGTCATAGGAGTTCTTCGTAGGCTCTCATGAGGGAGATGATCGGTAGTTCTACAGGGTTCCGGTAGGGATTCTAATAAAGGTCATATTCTAAGTGTTAACATAGAGGGCTTTGGAGGTTTCCGGGCTAAGGTCCAGCATCTGGGGCTTCTCAAAAGTATCGGCCGGTTTCGCATCATCAGGGCTCTATTTCGGGAGGATCTGCTGATTTGGAGAGGGAGAGAGAGAGAGAGAGAGAGAGAGAGTGAGAGTGAGAGTGAGAGTGGGAGTGGGAGTGGGAGTGGGAGTGGGAGTGGGAGTGTGTGTGTGTGTGTGTTCTGGGGTCACAATCCTCATCAGCCCAATAGAATAAAGACGGCAGGCTATTGGATCCACAAGCAAAAATAGCAAACCTGAAAGCTTAACGCTGTGCCCGAAACTCGACAGACTAAACACGACTTCTTCCACACAGAATGAAACGCAGCTACTGGGTAAAGCTTTCCGTGCCTGTTGAAAATTGAAAGCCCAATTTAACAGCCAGCACACTAAGCCCTATAACTTTATGTAGACCCTAAGCCCTGCACTCTGAACCCCCCTATGGATGCTTTATAAAGTCCTGAAGGTACCCCTTTAAAACGCCCTAAGCCCTAAACCCTGAATCCCTGAATCCCTAAACTTCCAAAGCAAAACTGAAGGCCCCTAAACCCTAAACCCTGAACCCTAAACTTCCAGAGCACCAAAGCGAAACTGAACGACCCAGAGGCCGCCAACATCAAGTACGACCGAGTCCGGCCTCATTGGAATTTGGGGTTCAGGGATTTTGGAATTTGGGGTTCAGGGATTTTGGATTTTGGGGTTCAGGGATTTTGGAATTTGGGGTTTAGGGATTTTGGATTTTGGGGTTTAGGGATTTTGGATTTTGGGGTTTAGGGATTTTGGAGTTTGGGGTTTAGGGATTTTGGAGTTTGGGGTTTAGGGATTTTGGATTTTGGGGTTTAGGGATTTTGGAATTTGGGGTTCAGGGATTTTGAAGTTTGGGGTTTAGGGATTTTGGATTTTGGGGTTCAGGGATTTTGGAGTTTGGGGTTTAGGGATTTTGGAGTTTGGGGTTTAGGGATTTTGGAGTTTGGGGTTTAGGGATTTTGGAATTNTGGATTTTGGGGTTCAGGGATTTTGGAGTTTGGGGTTTAGGGATTTTGGAGTTTGGGGTTTAGGGATTTTGGAGTTTGGGGTTTAGGGATTTTGGAATTTGGGGTTTAGGGATTTTGGAATTTGGGGTTCAGGGATTTTGGAGTTTGGGGTTTAGGGATTTTGGATTTTGGGGTTCAGGGATTTTGGAGTTTGGGGTTTAGGGATTTTGGAGTTTGGGGTTTAGGGATTTTGGAGTTTGGGGTTTAGGGATTTTGGAATTNTGGATTTTGGGGTTCAGGGATTTTGGAGTTTGGGGTTTAGGGATTTTGGAGTTTGGGGTTTAGGGATTTTGGAGTTTGGGGTTTAGGGATTTTGGAATTTGGGGTTTAGGGATTTTGGAGTTTGGGGTTTAGGGATTTTGGAGTTTGGGGTTTAGGGATTTTGGATTTTGGGGTTTAGGGTTTAGCGATGTAGGGAGTTACAGACTTGGGGGTTTAGGGACTTAAGGGTTTAGGGTCTAGGTTCGACCCCAATATAGGGGCCTATTCGAAGAGGGCTTGTTTAAGGGCTCCTTCAAAGGTCCATAGCGCAGGTGACCAGTCATGGGCCAATTGGGTCTAGGGCAGCAATATGCAACAATCGGAATAGTGTATGAAACATCAAAATACGCAGACCTTAGGTTGGTCCGAGGCTAAAACTTGGGGTTTTAGTGCTTGGGGCTACAGCAGGATCGTGGGCTACAACTTCAACTTCCTCTGAGTACAGGAGGTTCGGGGGGGCACGCTTTTTCGCCTCCGGGGGCTAAAGCCGGAGCTTCCCCTAAGGATCCATGTGCCCAATTCGTATATACTTAAGCCTTAATGTAGTCCCTATATTGGTACTTTGGGGCCAAAGTATATACTATTTGGGTACATGGGCCCTTAAATCCCAAACCATTATCTATGGTACCCTTGTAGTATTATAGAACCCTTAAAGGCACCCCTTAAAGGAAGCCTATTTGGGTACATGGATCCTCTGGGTTCGAGTATTCAGGAGATGCACAGCCATTGTACGCCACGGCAATGGGTTAAGTTCTCTGGAATCCTGAACCCCAAACCCTATGCAGGCCATCTAGGACACTGAGTTTCTCCCGGTTCTGAACTGAAACCAGATAAACGCACCAAAACCAAGACAGCATATCAAGAAACTTGAACCCCCAAACCCAAACCCCCACCCAAATCAAACCCCGACAGTTTGGGATCAACCCTGAGCCGACTAGAATGACAACATCACTCTTGAGAAGTACTCTGTGGTAATGTTGAGACACCAGAACTTTTGACTGAGCCTCAGCCCAAGACCCGAGACCCCAACTCTTCAACCTAAACAACTAACTATGAAAACTCTCTGCCAGGAGGAAGCCTGGATCAAGCTCTGGACTTCCCCAGCCCTAAATACCCTAAACCCTAAACCTAAATACCCGAAGCCCGAGAGCCCGACACCCTGCAACCTAAAACCTACTCGCAAAGCTTCCCTAGCCCTAATCCTAACTCCTAAACCCCACAACCATTGCACCTCAAATCCCGAAAGCCCTGAACTAAAAAATACTTCTAAACCAAAAGACCCAAAACTTCTAAACTTTAAACACCTGACCTACAGAATCCTGATTGCTAAACACCTAAAACCCGGGCCTTACGAAGCGGCGGAAGATCTGAAAGGTCGACTCCTCCCAGGTTGGGTACGCCGTCCTCCACCAGAACCTGTGGGGTCCAGTAGAAGAAGAAGTAGGAGTAGGAGTAGGACTAGGGCTAGTTGACATCGTCATAGGTAGTAATTCATAGTGATGCCTACAGCAAAAGCAATAGCAATCGCAGCTGTAATAGTAATAGTATCAGTTCTGGTGGTCGTCGTCGTCGATGTAGTAGCAGCAGCAGCAGTAGCAGTGGAAGTAGCAGTAGCAGTCGCAGTAGCAGGAGCAGTCGCAGCAGCAGGAGCAGCAGCAGCAGCAGCAGCAGCAGCAGGAGCAGGAGCAGGAGCAGGAGCAGGAGCAGGAGCAGGAGCAGTAGCAGTAGCAGTAGCGGCAGCAGTTGGAGTAGCAGTAGCAGTAGCAGTGGCAGTGGCAGTGGCAGCGGCGGTGGCAGGAGCAGGAGCAGGAGCAGGAGCAGCCAGCAGTAGTGGTGGTGGTAGTAGTATTATAGTAGTAGTAGCAGTAGTAGTAGTAGTAGTGGTGGTGCTCTGGTTAGGGTTTCATGTTGAGGACCTTCCACGAACAAAACGAACAGATAGATTTACAGGGGTTTAAAGCACGCGAAAAGCGTCCCCAAGTATCAGCTCGTTCTTTCATCTGTTTTGGCGGCCGTCGAGGACACTCCCTCCCTGTTAAGGGATATGGGTCTAGGGCTTTAGGGTTTGGTTTTCAGGGTTTACCTAGGATTAAGGATTTCGAAGCTCAAGATATTTATTGATTCTGCCGTTGATAAAAACACTCCTCCAAACTGTCCGGAAAATCTTTCTCCGCCTTTCAACCCTAGTTTGGCCGGATGGTGGTTTCAGGAGCAGAAGCAGGATTAAGAGCATGAGCAAGCGGGAGCAAGAGCAGTTGCAAGAGCAGGAGCAAGAGCAGGTAAGATCTCCCCGAAAGTGACAGTAGAGTAACAACCCTCCCCACAAACATGTATTTTGCGTGTTTTGGCGGGGAGGGGTCAATGTTAGAGGGAAAGGCTCAGTGTTTTCAGCTTCTTAGCAAGTGGCTTTCAGGAGGGGATACTATGCGAATCAGGTTCTACCAGATCAGCTTTCCAGCCTAGTATGATAAGTACCACCCAAAGAGGGCGAGGTTGTTCTAGATTGGGTTCCCTCTCCAAGCTATCCAACGAATGAACATCTTTCAAAACAGGCCCCGTAAACCCGTGGAACAACACCAACATGAAACTGTTGCCGTGTTACCGAGATAGCGTATCTATGATGTAACCCAGCTGCCCTACATGTACTGGATGGACCCTGAAACTCTGAGACCCTAACTATAGTAGACTCAGTAGACACTATACAGAACGACACTATACTGTACTATACACGCACACTATACTCTACTCTTCTCTACTCTACTCTTCTCTACTATGCCATACCATACCATACCATACCATACTCTAGTGCTCTGTAGTTTACATCTCAAACCTGCAAACTCTGGACGAGGGCTGCGAGGCGAGCCGCGCGTGACGAGTCGAGGGGTCGAAACGGACGGGAATGCCAACCTGCGGCAAGCAAACGGGCGGGGGGTCTTTTACACATAGGGATCTCTGTTGCAATAGGCGTACATAAATATGAAGGGTACTGCTTGCTTGGGTCTCTGTTAACCTGTTAGTGTCTCTGATTCTCTGAAACTTTGACATAGGTCCAGACAGTCAGGTTGGATTCTGGAATGGATGCTATCTCAAAACCCAGGAACACGCTAAACCCTTCTATAGGGGCCTTAATAATTAGAATAGGGTGTTGGGGTAGGTCATACTCTAAATATAATAAGGACCCCCCCCCCCCCCCCCAAAAAAAAAAAAAAAAATTGAAATTTTTTTTTCCCCCTTACATAAACCTTTTAAATTCCTCCTCATTAACCCCCTCATACCCCTCCTAAAAACAACCANGTGTTTTAGTTGTTGTTTTTTGTGAATGATGCATTCTCAAAACCCCGTGAACCCCTAAACCCCTTTTAAAGGGGCTTTAAAAATAAAAAAGGGGTTTGGGGGTAGGTCTTTCTCAAAAAAAAAAAAGACCCCCCCCCCCCCCCAAAAAAAAAAAAAACAGTATTGGTAATTGTTTAGGCCCCTATACTAAATCCTTATAATGGCCCTCATAGTAGCCCTTCTAGACCCCTTTAAAGGAACCCTATTCAAATTACTCAGGCCCCTATATTAGAACCTCAACCTCTCGAAAATGACAGGCTTGGGTTGCCCAGGTCCCGGCCTTCGTAATGCATGACACCTCCGTCGGTGTGCAGGGCCAGGCGCCTCTTCGTGCGACGAAAAAAGGCCAAGGCCAGGTTAGGGATTAGGGATTAAGGATTAGGGATTAGGGATTAGGGTTTAGGGTTAGGTTAGGGAATAGGGTCGATACGCGTTGAGAGCTTAGGCTTTAGGGCCTTTATGTAAGGTTTAAGGATATCGAGGAATTCGTAGAGTCGGTGAGGACCCATAGTGAATTTGTAGTTCTCGCCGCCCAAAATACCATTCTGTGTAAGGCACTCTGGAGCCATGTGGACCTTCAGGGATTTCCGTCCTAGGTGACTAAGTTTAAGTAGTGCAATGCTCTTATTTCAAAGGCTTGCACGGTTCGACGAATCTTCGATGCTTCTCGGCTTCCCTACATACCCGGAATCCTCCACAGAGCACGAATCGCCAGGCGTCGTGAGGCCGGAAACCTAACGAAACTCTGCCTGAAGCCATCAAGAACTTCTCTAGGAAGGGCTTACTTGTCGAGTATCATGGGGGAACTGAATGTCAGCCTTGAGATCATATAGGGACTATGCTGCCCCTCTAAAACGGCTAAAGGTTACCTGCTCTCCTACTAAGAGGAGCACTAATGAGCCTTAGGATACGAAGCACAGAGATTCAAATATCCCTTAATTTAGGAATATTCCTTAGATCATAGTAGGGATCGTATTATCATTTAAGGTATATTCCTTAATTAACGAGCCTTAGGATACAAAGCTGTGGCCGAAGGAGTGACTCGACGGCCCAGCCCCGTGAGTTCGATGCTTCTGGAGAAAGGATCAGCCCTTAGCCTTTAACCTCAAACCCCTTACCCCCGAATCTGCAAGTCTACACCAGAGAACACCTTAACCTTTAAACCCCGAACCCTAAACCCTCTCTCTCTCGCGCGCGCTCGGAGAGAAACCCCAAAATCCTACTATAGGGGCCTGAATATTTCGAATAGGGTTTTGGGGCCCACTATGCTATAATTATAATCAGGAACCCTCCCCAAAAAAAATAGTATAGGTAAATATTAAGGCCCCTATAGTAGATCCTAAACCCAAAACCCCGGAAAAGACCGACCCCCAGGGCCATCTTCGGATGTACGGGCCTCTTACCCTTTGGGGCAGCTTTTTCGGTTTAGGGTTTAGGGTTAAGGGTTTAGAGGTTTAGGGTTTAGGGGTTTGGGGTTTTGGGTTTAGGGTTTTCGACGCTCACACTCGCACAAGGCAGGCAAGGCTCCACATAGTCCACCGTATCTCAACCAGCAACGGCTGTAATGCAAATACCCACACACACAAAGGCCGGCTAGGTAACTAGTATCAGGACGCGGTTTAGGGTTTAAGGGTTGGGGGTTTAGGTTCCTGTGTTTTGCTGACAGTTTCATATCGGCTGTATACGAGTTTAACAGGCTTCTATGGGGGCATTAGAGGCTCTTCTTATATTGGACTTGTGCGTTTTGTCATCGCGTTATAAGAAGAATTTTATAGTTAATACAATACATACATACATGAATGTATATATATATGTATATATGTGTGTATGTATAGATGTAGCACTTAAATATACATACATATATATATATATATACACACTTAATACAGTATGTTGCAGTATACTACTTACAGTTTAGGCCCGATGCCCTTGAGTGCCGTGTGCCTGTGACCATGGCATCGTTGGCGCAGCCAGCCGTCGGAGGTGCCGTGGGGCCAGGCAAAACAAGGGCCCGTGTCGATTTTCGGGGCCGGAGAAACCCCCCAAAACCGACTCCGACAAAAGGAAGCCTTGTAGCACCCTTCTTCGGGAGGCCACCACAAAACCGTGAAAAGAAAGCGAAGCCTGAATGCGAGGGTGGTAGTAGTAGTAGTCGTCGTCGTAGTGGTAGTAGTAGTAGTAGTAGTAGTGCTAGTAGTAGTCGTCGTAGTGGTAGTGGTAGTGGTAGTGGTAGTGGTAGTGGTAGTGGCAGTGGCAGTGGCAGTGGCAGTGGCAGTGGTAGTGGTAGTGGTAGTGGTAGTAGTGGTAGTACTAGTATACTATTAATAGTAGTAGTAGTAGTAGTAGTAGTAGTAGTAGTAGTAGTGGTAGTAGTAGTAGTAATAGTAGTAGTAGTGGTAGTGGTAGTGGTAGTGGTAGTGGTAGTAGTACTAGTACTAGTGGTAGGTGGTAGTGGTAGTGGTAGTCGTAGTGGTAGTGGTAGTGGTAGTAGTAGTAGTAGTAGAAGTGGAAGTAGTAGTAGTAGTAGAGTACTAGTAGTAGTGGCAGCAGCAGCAGTAGTGGTAGTGGGAGTGGTGTTAATGGTAGGTGTTGTAGTCGTAAAGTGCTAGTGGTGTAGGTAGGCTCAGCACCAGTAGCCGTCGTCTCTGTCACTGTCGTCGCACTGGCAGTAGCGGTAGCATTTCGACTCTGACTGTCCTTGTTGCGGTGGTGTGGGGATTGATGGCTAGGATGGCGTAAGCCGTGTGGCTGCAGACACTGTTGGTGGCAGAGGATATACTATAGGGGCCTTAATAATCGAATAGGGCCTGGGGTTTTGGGGCCCATTATACGATGTTCATAATAAAAACCTCCAAAATAGTATTGGTAACTATTTAGGCCCCTATATTACCGAGGCTTCGGAGGCCAGCAAACTGAGATGAAGCTCTGAAGCCTGTTGGGTCTAGGCACTAAGCTCCAGGCACTAACGCCTTCAAGCATCGTCCTGAACCGCAAAATCCGAAACAGTAATTACACCACTTATTTTTCCCATCCATGCAAGAGGTCAGGTTTTGGAGCTGCGGCAAGTATTGACAATATTGAGACGCCCACAGATGCTGTCGGGTTGCATTGTCTTGCTTTTCCATCTCGAAGACACCAATCAACACATGTCGATGGATTATGTATTTCTTTGTGCCCAGGGTTCGTCATCTGCCTTGAGTTTGTGATGTTATCTTTAACTGCCTGGTTGTCTTCACAGGTACAAAAGATTATAAGCCCAAACTATGCAAGCATACGTGCACAAAGACAATCACCTACAACGCACACACACACACACACGCACGCACACCCAGAGAGACAGATGTAGGTATGCGTGCATGCATACTATACATACATACTTGCATACATACATATGCGTACAGGTATGTTATTTGCGAGTTCGCAAGCAGAACAGTGTAAAAGTTCAAGTGTGTGCATGGCCATGCAAACGGAACGAACACCGAGACAGAGGGAAAAAACACAAACACATCGAGTTCTCATGCACATGTCGCACGTAATTATGTCTTCCGAGTGTAAGAGTCTGCCAGTGCTTTGTGCCTTCCTGCAGAGGAGAACTTCAGAAGCGAGCCAAGAGTCAACTTGCCTCACTGAAGGAGAAGCCCAAACCGAGGACCCACACAAGACTAAGAGCTACTCTGTATCAACCCTCAATAACGGGCTCCTGTTCGCAATGACGATCGAAAATCGGCACCTTTAAGCACAGGAACATGAATCTTCAGTAGGCGATCTTGCACAAAGGCAACCCCCGAGGACGATTCCAGTCTGAAAGAATTTTTCCGCACATGGCGCAGCCATCTATCTATAAAACAGGCGTTCGCTCCAAGGCCTCCAAGGTGGAGGACGCGCGGAGAGCACAGCCTCCTGGCGACGAGGTCTCAGCATCTTATCAGCCTCAAGGCCTTCCGATGTCCCGTGAAATGCATCCGCATCGTGTTTTGGGTCTCCGGGTTGAGAGTAGCCATAGGGTTTTAAGCGTTCAAGAGTGTAGGACTCGAGGTGGCAATGACACTATATATGTGGTGTCGCCATGGCACGGACACGAATTCTGTCGCCACCATCGCTTACCCCAGAATCCGCATACCCTGTAGGCCTACGCGTACCTATGCAGAACATGGGAGACCCCAGGGCAACTACTATTGTGTATTGTCTGCTCATACTGCATCTACGTGAAGACGAGATTGGCCGCAAGAGACCCGAGGCACAAGAAGCAAGCTTCGAGGAGGCTACAAGCCTATGCGGCTCCCTTGCCCAACATTTTCTGCGCAAGCCCCCGAAACCATGATTTTGGGTGTATCTTGGGACTCTAGAGCAAGGCTGGTAGCCCTAGGAGTCGAGTAAGGATGTCGGTGCGAATTTTGCCATTAAAGAGTGGGAAAGGAGGCGTCTAGGATGATACTCCTCTAAACGTAAGCAGAAAGTGTAGACGAATGAAATGACGCGAAGTCTTGCGGGCCCTGCTGTGAGGCCTGCACAGGTTAAGGGTCTTGGTTTCAGGGTGGTGTGCAGTCTTGGACCTTGAATTTTGCAGTGAGCCGTCTCGACACAAGTTTCCAAAGCCGACCCTAGAATACTAGCACGACTACCCCAGACTTGAGCACCAATCTATCTAGTGGCACTTGAACCTGTAGGGAAAATGCACAAGTGATCGGATTGAGTTCTTTTGCGGCTTCGTGACATGTGCACCCACGGGCCAAGTCCCTGTCAGCCCCGACACCCTAACCCCATAAAGCCCGAAAGGGAACCGCACTTGCCAGCTTGTGGAAAATCCGCCGACTGGTCCATCAGCTCGATACTCGCGAATGCAACAGCACCTACCTGGAAAAAGGGTTGCATGGCAGGGTACTTATGCTAAGACACCATGAGAAGGGGAAGTCTCTTGCAATGGCAGGATCTCCGCCAGTGCAGGTGGGAGTAGTTTCGGTGGAATCATAGTTTATGAGTTTCAGCTTGCGGATTCCACCATAGTAGAAACTTACCCACGATTCCCAACTGCCTAGATACTGGGTTACTTTGATACAATTTTAGAGCTGTGCATGCAAGGCCATGGAGCGAACAGCAATCTCCGTTATGACGAAACAGGCTTCTGGGTAACACGTTCTTAAAGAATTAGCCATATAACACCCCTATAGTCCCTGCTAGAGCTACAGAATAATATGCCCCCCCGAAGACCTAATCCGGGTAGAACGGCCCCAACTACCATCATATCTTACTTGTCCAGTATCCCAAGGGGAACTAAAGGTTAACCTTAGGGAATATGTAGGATTTTCCTACCCCAAGCAGGTTAAAGGCTGCCGACTCTATTTCTAGGATATTGAGAGTCTCTCTACACACTCCATACGACCCTCGATCGAGGATACCCCTTAAGCTGGTTACATAAGTAGACCCTGTTCGGCTTCGTCGGCATCAGGTACTTTCCTTAATTAACCGTCAGTAGGCTTTGAGGGACGGGGAGAATAGGATCTAAAATTCCTTGTAACTTGTACCCACTTCAAAACCGTATAAATGCATCTATATGTGCAAACACATGTAAATAAAACAGGCTAGTACAATATATACATATATACCCACACGCACAGCCTGAGTAAAACCCTTCAGGCAAAGCTGTGTCTTGGGAATGTGATCGGAAGAGTCTCGGGCAGGACCCGGCGCGGAAGCCGCGCTTCCTTCAACCAGCTGCATCTTGGTTGGTGATTGATCTTCATCGCAGCAAGCAGCTTCAATTGAGGACCATTTAATTAAGCTTTAAGGCTCAGAGCTTTTTGTGAGGACAACTCTCTCCATTGAGGCTAAGTAAATAGTAAAGAGTTCAGGGAGGGGTGCTAAACAACGTTGCTACAAACCCCGACACTGAACTGAAGATGTGTGTGTGTGTGTGTGTGTGAATGTGTGTGTGTGTGTGTGTGAATGTGTGTGTGTGTGAATGTGTGTGTGTGAATGTGTGTGTGAATGTGTGTGTGAATGTGTGTGTGTGTCTGTGTGTGTGGACTCCTGTTTACCAAGGATGCAAGTGCAAACACCGAGAATCTCCGATCTTGTTGCATAACAGCTTGCTACATTAATTGCAGTATGTCACAAAGCACCTCCAGCATTGCATACTTCTCATGCATGAGAGGTACCTAACCAAGTTGCAAATCATTTGCAGCTAAATGTTGCATGTAAACCAGCCGTCGCAGATTTCATTTACCGCGCTGTGATGCTTTGCAATTGAATCAACTATCGGGCATGCCATTCATTTCTTTTACCGCGCCCTGCAAAGATAAACGCATTTGTCTAGCTTCGGAAAGCAGCACAAGACCAATCACGGCCCAAAGGATAGCTTCGCAGGAGCCGCAGATCTCCGGTTGCATGCTGCAGGCGGTTTAAAGGCCTGTAAAACCTCGAATCCCGAATTTAACACCGCATGATATAAAGTCTAAAACTCTCAAAGAATTCCTGTGATATTAGGGCAGTTCAGAGTACGGCGCAAGGCTCCACTTCAACACGGCACTGAGCTCCCAACAATATCACCAACCAGTTCTAAGTTGCTAAAGTGAAACAAAACCCTATACTAGACACTGCGATTATAATATAGGGAACCCTAATCTAGTATCCAAAATGGCAGGATACTTAGTCGAAGGACCCCAAAACAAGGTATCCCTAATTCTCGGAAACTCCCATGTGGGACTTGTGGTCATGGCCACAGCATATCTTGGTTTTCCGCAGCACCCATAGCTCACAGCCCTATACTGTTCGATGCAATCGCTCCTGGTTTCAGTATTCAGGTCCCCTTTCAAAAGTGAGCAAGTGCAGACGTCTAAGATGTGGGTCCTGAATAGATCCGGGCTTGTCTGCAGCATCTGCAACTCGCCTGCACACCGTCTCAAGTGAGACTTGGAAACCTTGCCGTCTGCCGACTAAACATGTTGGATTTAGGAAGCGCCCTGCCTGTGGGTCTGGGGTCTTCATGGAAGGGAAGTACGAACAAAATCTAGGATCTACATTCCGGAAAAGATTTGGAGTGTCGGGTTTCTGTTTTGTGATTGCGGTGTAGTTGCCATCAGGACATCAATGCTAAACTGGCAGGAGTGAGATGCTGGGCCGCGTGGGCCATGTCTCCAAATGATCACCCTCAGACTGAACCAACCCTTCCACTAAAACACACCATCCATTCTTTTCATATCTTAGACTTATTGTGTACCTGCTGTCTCTTCCACCTGTGATCTTCTGCCAAAATTGATTACCAAAAGGCCCCAGAGAAACTCTACGTTTTCACACCCCCAAACTTTCGTGCCACAGTTTGATGGTGAAGCATCATAGGCATAGGCTTTGCTTCATAGGCGCCTCAGGAGCTAGTACTGCTTTCCCTTGGTACTTTATGAAACCACTATGGCACAGTATACCACCGCAATCCCAATAATGTTTTGCATGGCTGCTACTTGTATCTACTCGTGCTATGGTCTACCGACCAATCCTTATCCTACATATGTGTGCTTGCACTCATCTCCATGGCCCGGGCCGGGCTCAAAGAATAATATAGGGTCCTTAATAATTAGAATAGGGTTTGGGGGTATATCATACTATGCTCATAATAAGGAACCCCGACAATAGTGTAGGAAATTATTACCAATTTTTTAGGCCCCTATAGTAAGCAGTTGCAGGTGTCTCGTGCTTTGAACTCCATGCCCCCAAAGCCTGGGTAAAAGCTTAAAGCCATCGTTGAACTGGTTAGTCAAACTGAGTTGTTTCGGGTCGGCAGGGCTTTCAGTGGTAGTGCTAAGACGAATGACTTGCATTCTCGTGGGGAAGTCCAATGGCAGCAATCCAGTCCACGAACTCATTCCTGGGCTGGAGCGAAAGATTGGCATATCACTCGTCATGACTGGGAGTACGCAAATGGTTCCGGGGCTCTGCAGGCTAATTAATGGAATCATGATTCGTGGCAATTGAAGCTGCTTACCTAAACCCGGTTTTGAACCTGTGCTCAGGTCAAAATAATATGACGAACAGAGCGAGCTTTTCCATAAACCCTAAGCCGCAAAATCCTAAACCTTCACACCCGGAGCTTTCGTGTGCAAAGGCTTCTCTGAAGCCTGACAGGTCTTAGCTGCACAGACACAATGTGGTCCTCCAGTTATTATCTCAAAGTTGCATGCCTTCGGCTCCCAGAAAAGGATTGTGCAGATGGATAGGTTAGATTAGATTGGCACAGTTTAAGTTAATAGGTTAGAATCAACTAGGATAGATTAGATTAGAGTACACTAGGTAAGAATAGATGGACACATAGAGAGATAGACGGATTGACAAGCTTGCAGGAGCTAGGTACCGCAATGCTCAATTTGAAACCCTGGCGCTTGAAGCTCGTGATCTCTGCGCGCAGAAGTTTGCAAGCCGGAAAGTGAAGGCCTTCTATGCCCCAAATTCTGAGCAGCGGCATCACTATCTCTTGAAGCCCGCTTACCTACGCAGCCGGTGTCTTGCATTCTTTGGGCCTGTGGGCCCGATGCAAACTACCATGACGCAGCTCGCTCGGCTTCTGGCATATGGACCCAGTGACCCACTTCACTGCTTCTAGTTACAGCGCAGTGCCTCAAGTCAATGCTACATGCATGCATGCTTGCTTGCTTGCTTACCTGCGTGCTTCTACATGCTCCTGAAGCTTGACTGATCGTCATCGAGTGTGTCCCAGTCTCGCTCGGCAAAAAAGTGCGAGGCACGGTCTAGGGCTAGGGCTTGGAGTTTGAGAGTTTCGGGCTTCATCCTGTGAAGAAATTGCAAGATACTGCTGGGCGTCTGATCCACACAGGGTTTCGCTTGCCCGAAGTGCTGGTACAGCCTCGGATGAGCCAGACACAATAGTTTTAAATTTCTGGGACGTGATACTTAGAACAGGGTGTTGAAGGACCTTGTGGCGATTAAAAGGCATACGAATTTCGAATAGGGCTTTGGGATATCTTATCAGGTGGTTGCACTGACTGCAAGGGGATGGTATTGCATTGTCCTATCCAAGTCTCGTGAATACTCAGTGGGCTCTCTTGGAGACGTGCCGTCGTCCTACCGGTTTACAAGCTGCGGCCCCAGTGCTGAGAACATCATGGCGCAATTCTCGATGACTGTGACTCGTCATGTCGGCCACTCGTCTTACATTACAGTATAGTCCAGTGTATATTAAACTAAAAAATTTTGCAAGATATTATAGTTAAATTACACTTTGTGTTTGCGTGCTCACCGGACCTGAGAAAACCTGAACGTCGCAAGCCGCTGATCTAACGTTCGAGTAGGCAAAGTCTACAGCCTAGAACCCTGCAGCTTGAATAGCTTCCAGGGGATTGCTGGGAAAACCCCAAACCCCGGCCCTTGACCGCAAATCATAAATCCTAAACTCTAAATCCCGTTAACCATCCAGGTGGTTCAAAAGCACAAGTGCTGCTAACCGAAGTTGTGCAAGCTCGCTCCCCTCAGAGGTGTGATAAGAGTGCCTACAATGGCTCTTTTGAGGGTTCCAGAAGGCTGTTGAAGCATTCCTGGTCAGTTTTGAGGCGTCAGGGTTATAGGTTAAAGGACAACGGATTAGGCTCGCTTTGGGGTTCAGGGCCAGTTCCAGAGTCAAAAGAAGGTTGTGGGTGCTTGTATAGGGGCCCAGCTATCCATAGCTACATAGACCTGCAGACTCTATCCATCTATCTATCTATCTGTCTATCCGTCTATATGTGTATGTTTTCATGGTATATCAGAATTCTACAGGCGCTTGCAGCTGAAGCGGCAAGCTGGCAACATCCATCTCGGTCATGCCGCTCTTCATGTCTTCAAGCCAGGACGCAATGTCGAAAACCTGGTCGGGCACAGATTTGGAGTTTGGGCTGTTTGGGCTCATCCTAGTTGGGGTCGACGGACCGTAAGGCCGTAAGGTGCGAAACCTATCGGCGGTCGCGTGGGCGTGGGCTCGGGCCTGAAACAGTGCATGCAGCCCGGAAACAACGCATGCAGACACATTGCACAGCTAGGTTGCAGCAGTCAATATCTGGCAGTGCATAACATCGGCTGGACTATGTCACAAACATACTACAGTAACATCCCCTTAGAGTTCGCTTCTACATCTACTGCAGCATACGCCGGCCCTTCGCCTCCATGCAAGAACTCTCGATTGAAGTTGAGCCCTACTGTATTCGCTCACAAGCCCTATGTCCGGGGGCCCAAACCCTCAACCCTAATTGGGACTCCTCGGTTTGTGGGTGTGCAGTAAAGCCAGAAAGTTGGAACATCATTATCCTCATGCCCTTAAGGTAAAGTATCAGGGATCCTAGCACTAATCCTCCTAAAGCTATGTTCCAACTTTCTGGCTTCTACTATAGGGCGGTTCTAGAATTGTGGGTTTGTAGGTTACGGTGGCCTGTCGGAGATACAAGCTCAGTTCAATCCCCTTTTCCGGGTTTCAGGCAGAAGGCTTGTCCATGGAGATCGACATGTGCCCTGCAGACGTATTCAGCCTGTATCGGCCGAGGTGCTGTAAGCCTGCCTTTCTTGTTCCGATCGATGAGATTGAACAGCATCTTATAATCCTTGGCGCCAAGGGATTCAGAGGATTGAACTCCGCACCCCACGAATGGCTACCGATGCTATGTGCATACAGCACCCCTGAAAATGTGAACCAAACAAGACAAGCACCGACCTTCGCACTATGATGTGTCTCTGGTCTCGATGCAAGATCGGGGGGGTTGTGAAAGTAGAGAACTCCAGCAAAAGACTTGGATGCCGATGCGTCAGCATGCTAAAATTCCAAATACAATGCGACCTGAAATCCCCACACACCTGCATCAGACAGCTTCCTGAGCCGACCGGGATGACTAAACCCAAAGCCTACACCCCAGAAGCAACATCCCCAAAAACAGATATCCGAAGTTTCAATCCCGGAAACCCGAAAACCAGAAGCATGCCACAGGGCCCAGTGACCTTAAGACCAAATTAGGGCTTCTTAAGATAGAGGGCTTACAGCGTTGCTGCGTTATGTAAACCGAACTTTGTAAAGCCCAACAGCTGAAGGTACTCCTTACTACTACGCCGCCTACTCCTACTCCTACTCCTACTCCTACTCCTGCTCCTGCTCCTGCTCCTGCTCCTGCTCCTGCTCCTGCTCCTGCTGCTACTACTCCTAATAGTAATCCTGCATTCCTAAGCACTGATCGTTCCGCCGAGGCAACGTTGTGCCAGTCACGCTCTCCCCCGGCGGAAATCGCGAGGGCCGCAGCTGCCTCCAGAACCCAGGGTTGAGGGTTTTAAGGTTGAAGGTTTAGGGTTTAAGGTTTAGGGTTTTAAGGTTTACGCTCTCACGACTCGGACATGCCAGGCGAGGTTCAGGGTTTTAAGGTTTAGGGTTTAAGGTTTAGGGTTTAAGGTTGTAGGTACTTAGGGTTTTGAGAGTTTTTTAGTAGATTGATCATGCTGGCAGGGTCAGGGTTGGCTTGAAGCTCAGGATTAATTAAGACTCAGGCATTCAGCAGAAGCATAACCCCAAACCCTCAACCCGAAATTTAGGTTTGGTACTTGTGAGTTCTAGTGTGAGGCTGACAACAGTTTGTTCGGAAGTGGAGACGCGAACACAACCCGGTGGCTTTTGAGTTTAGGGTTTGGGGTTGTGTAGCAAAAAACTCACATTCGGCCCGGGACTTTGCAGAAGGCTCATTAAACTCTTCGGGCTCTCAAGAAACTCAAAAGGATGCCTCTACGGTTCCTTTGATCTGATAGCCCTCGATCTACGTGTCAGTTTGGTATACTTGTTGTGCCGGACGGTCACGCCTGGTCAGGCTTCTGCATCTGCACCGTGCTGTGTGGACTGCAGTCTTTAGGCAAACACCTGAAAAAACACGAGCTAAAATCTGAACTATCCCTTAACCTATTTATTCCTAGACCTTGACCCCCCAACCTCCACAAGCCTTAACCCCCTAAGCCCCTTCCTCAAGGCAAAACCCAGACAAAAAGGCGGGGGCGGACCTGGAACTTATTCCACGTCAGCTGCTTGCTTCCATCGTAGTCGATGCTTTCCTTCGCCCAGTCCGAGTCGGAGTTCTGGGGTTGGGGCTCAAGGGTTAAGGTTTAGGGTTTAGGGTTAAGGGTTTTAGGGTTTAGGGTTTAAGGTTTATAGTTTATCGGGGTGTAAGGGTTTAGGGTAACCTTTCAGGTTCGGAGGCTTCTAAATTTGTTCTTGGCGCTAAGGGTTAGGGGCTTGAGGGCAACAGGTGCAAGTTTTGAAAACAAGCTGCGGTTTACATCCTCATTCATGTGGGTGGTTGCCAAAATTATGGCCCCTTTTTGGGTACCCTAAATAATAAGTGCCGTATTATAATAGGGACCCAAAACGGGACCCTAATTTTGTACTTCTGGCTTAAGCGCTGCAAAAGCATCCTACCTCGCAGCAAGACTTGAAGCGCAAACTTCCTCATACCTCGCCCTACACCCCCACGTTTAAAAAAGAAAGCCCTGAGTCCTAAACCGGCATGCTTCCAGGATTGTTTGTATCATCAGCGCAGTCTCGGGGCCGTAAGACTGCTCCAACTAATTGAAAGTCTTCGGGGGGTTCTGCATTTAGGGTTTCAGGAACCCCCGAACACGCAACCCCAAGCCCTGCAAGCCCTAAATACCTGCCGACCCTGTACCCTGAACGGTGAACCCGAGCCAGGCGGCCAAGAGGGTCTGTGCCGACTCTTCCGTGTTCAGAAAGCCCATAGCCTGGAATGGCAGGAAGATCATCAACAACAGCAACAACAACAAACTGTCCACACCCTTTCTCCTCATTCCCGAACCCAAGTACAACCCGTTCTTAAACCTGAAACCAAGAACTAAACTTGCCCGAACCCTTGATAAGATCCTGCATTCCTGAACCTTTACCTGCATCCCCAAACCCTACAGAATAGTAGGTTATGACCCCTTAATTAAAGGGTATAACCCTTACAACGGTAGGGTTTGGGATCTCCAGGTAGCCATAGCCCGAACCCCAGGAGAGTCCAAGAGCCTGAACCGTGAAGCCGAATTTACCCCCAAATTTGGTTGCGAAGCAGGCATGCGCATGCTTTCGGTTTGGGGGGTTGGCGGTTCAACATATGAATACAAATATATATATATATATGTACATATATAAATATGTACATATATATATATGTACATATGTATATACACATCACACACACGGTTTAAGGTCTTAACTCAAGGCTTTAGGTTAGCAGGCTCAAGGGTTAACGCAGGGTGTTGGGTGTGTCTTGGTGTGGAAAAAGAAGGCCTTCATGGCGTGAGGCGATGCAAAGCGTCTCTGGGATGGCAGGAAATTTGCCCTGCCAACCCATCACTCTACACACTTTCTTTTGGCCTTGTCTACTCAAGAAGAGGCTGTAGAGATCTTTAGAGCGCATTTCTGCTTGAGGGGGCGGTGCTCATCGTCAGGCGGCTTTAGGATCACGGCTTAGGGTTTAGAGTGTAGGGAAGTATATAGGATGTCTGGAACCCACCTGGAAGAAGTTGGCTGTAACGGCGCGAGAAGCTTTATCTGGGGGTTTGAACGTCCTACTGCAAAAAAACATAGGGCTTATAGGGTTTAGGGCCAAGTTTAGGGTTTAAGGTTTGGGGCTGTTTGTGTGCAGTGGTCCGGTTTACTCGTCGCGCACTTCGTTGAAACTCGGTAGGTTCGAGGCCGGGTTTGGAACAACCCCGGCCCATCCCCCCCAACCGTTTGACCAGCAAGCAAGATGTAAAGAACACGCTCTAAACACCGGAACCCAGAATCTGGAGAGAAGCTAGCTGCAAAAGCAATTACAATTGGATTTGTTATAATTTCGATAAAGAGCCCTGTAATGGTGGTAATTGTTCCGATCGCTGTATCAATCAAGCCCGCAAAGGGTCTCACCTAACGAAGTCAGACCATAGGATACACGACACCAACCCCCAACCCTGCCATACCAGAACTTTGTGCGGACCTTTTGGGACCTACAGATCCCAACAGGAAGGTCTAGGACAAAATAAGACAATTGTTTCCGGCCATTCGGTAGCACTCCTATGGCGATCCTGGCAGATGCACCTGCAGATCTTGTGATGCGCAGCTGCTGGGGCAGCAAGAACTTGCAGTCACGACCTGCTTGCCGAATGACTGTTTACTATACCCGTCGCCACTGCCACGAGTCTCAGCAGAACCCCAGGTGACGAGGGATCCATCCGCAAGAATGGCAGCAAAAGCGTGACACGAAGCTTGGATCTGCTGCACATTCTTCAAAAGATCGTGCGCTTCACTGCTGTCACCACCAAAGTCGGCATCTCCCCAGGCCACGACGGATCCATCACCAAGAATGGCGGCAAAAGCACCATCGGAGGCCTGGATCTGCTGCACAATCTTCAGCTGATTCTGCACGGCACTACTGTCCCCACCAAAATCAGCATAGCCCCAGGTCACGACAGAACCATCGCCAAGAATGGCAGCGAAGGCGCGAAAGCAGGTTTGGATGTGCTCCGCGTTCTTCAGCTGATGCTGCACAGCGCTACAGTCCCCACCGTGCTCAGCATGGCCCCGGCACACGACCGATCCATCGCCAAGAATGGCGGCAACACAGCACTACTGTCACCCTCGAAGCGACCACGACCCCAGGTCGTGACGAATCCACCCCCAACAACTGCAGCGAAAGCGTCCTCAGAAGCTTGGATCTGCTGCACATTCTTCAAAAGATCGTGAACTTCACCGCTGTCACCAACAAAGTCGGCATCTCCCCAGGCCACGACGGATCCATCAGCAAGAATGGCGGCAAAAGAGCCGCTAAAGGCTTGGACCTGCTGCACATTCTTCAGCTGATTCTGCACGGCACTACTGTCCCCACCTTCGTACGAATCACCCCAGGTGACAACAGCATCGTCGCCAAGAATGGCGGGCAAAAGCGCCACCAAAGGCCTGGATCTGCTGCACATTTATCAGCTGATCCTGCACAGCACTGCAGTCTCCGCCAAAATCAGCTTGACCCCAAGTCACCACGGATCCATCGCCAAGAATGGCAGCAAACGCATCACGAGTGGCTCGGATCTGCTTCGCATTCTTCAGCTGATGCAGAACAGCGCTGCTGTCACCGCCATCATCATCATTACCCCAGGTCACGACAGAACCATCGCCAAGAATGGCAGCTAAGGCGTTCTCGTTGGCTTGAATTTGAACTCCGCCTATGTGCATGGTCAGCGAGTCACCACTTTGGATCTTGGCTGTCTTGACAAGCTCACATAGATCTAGAACGCTTCCCGATGAGTCCAGTAATTAGCCGACCAATTCTGACTCCCAATGCGGTCTGTGCGCGATGTGTCAATGCTACCGCTGTTTCGTCCAAACCGACTTTGACAGAAGCCGTCTTGCCACTGAGCAATGCAATTTAAATTTCTACATCGAGCGACATCCTGAGACCTAAAACTAAGCCCTAAACTGCAGAACCCGACACCCTGATCCCGAAACCCTAAACGTGATTTCTAGAAAGTCAAGAAAGGAGGGTTGAGCCCCAAAGTCTGAAAGGGGTCCTGTACAGGGTTACGGTAAGGGTTGCCAAAAGATGGATTTCGCCGTAGTGTTTAAGTTTCGGACTACTAGAAGGGGTTATAAGATGCCAGAAGTCTGAAACTGCAAGGTGAATGGTTTACCTGTGACCCCAAACCGTCACTACAAAATATTCGGGCTGTAGAATAGGGTGTCGGCATGTGTTGCAGTACAGTTTCTATACTAGGGGCGATCAACGGATATCTGCTACTACATATTCTGACCTCTATAGTAGCAGTTGATCTTGAGCTTGCTAGGCAAGCGAGCGATCCCTGAACACTCAAATGGCATGATATAGGGGCCGGAACAAATCGAAAAGCCTTGTAGTATTAGCCACGGTTTAGGGCCTAAGTTTAGGGTTGATAAATGAAAGAGCTTTTAGTTTCTTGTTGTAAGGTGCAGTTTCTTCGTTGGTTCGGAGCAAGATATCTGGATACCGGGTTGCAGATGCAACCACAGGTGGCAGCGTTTTGGGGTCTAGGTGTCCAGAGGTTCATAACTTGAGAAAGGAACACTTCCAAAACATGACGGCGGAAAATTATGAACGTTCGACAGATGCTTGGGGATGAAGTGCACCTGGAAATTCGCAGGGGTGTGTCTCAGGTGCGTTTCGGGGCGGCTGCACTTCCCGTCTACGTAAATTTTGAAATTAAATAGAAGTCACGGCCCCGCGAAAATGCCGACAATCAATCGTTCATGACTGCCTCTGCACTCTTATTTGGGTCACTTTATCTTGTGAACGCCCAGTGGCACGCCAGTGGGCAGCCAGGTCCGCCAACATCACCTCCTGACGGTTTCTGGAGCTTACATGGCTTAGAGGAAGTTCAACCACATCTCATGAAAACGAAGATTAACGCATGCACATGCATGAGATAGCATATTTTGGGGACAAGCAGAAGGGCTTGGATGGCGAACAGCCTCTACTATGTAATGATTGCTCCCCACAGCATCACACACCCTTCAGGTTCAAGCGTCATTTCAAACTCAGACATACTTTCATGGAAGTGTTCGAAGATGTTCGAATACAGAAGGTGACAATGACGGCTTGCATAAACACCAAGTCTAACAGCCTCCTCCTCACTATTCTGGAAATGTGACAGCATGATCACGAAGACCATATGATGTTTGGAGACTGCAGACTGCAGCTCAAACCCCAGAGTGTATCCAGGCACTGATGTGAAACCGGACGTTCTCACCGCACGGCTAAATATTCAGTATATCCTGAACCCTGAAAATAAAAAGCAAACTCAACAACTGTGCCACATGGGGGGGTTTCCGAAAATAGGGGACCCTAATATAGTACTCTCTCAATACTAGGGTCCCTATTATAAGGATCCTAAAATAAGGTACCCCTGATTTTCAGGAACTCTAAACCCTAAACCCTTTTATAGAACCCTTATAGTACCCTTATAATAACCCTTTAAGGATCCCCTTAAAGGTACCCCTAATTTTCAGAAACTCACAAATCAGTACCTCGTGTGGAGTCTGTCCTCGTTGTTGTTGATGTCCAGGCTGCTGAAGATCTGCTCGATCTCCTTACAGCGTTGACATACATAGTAGCATAAGCATATACATATATATGTATGTACATCATTATTTTTACAGTGTGACCTATAGTAATCCATATATGTATGTATACGGTGTAAGATAACCTTAAATTTAAATATAACCTGGAATATATCCTCTAGCCCAGCAGCTTACTGCTTAGGGCTACACAGTCAACATGACAGGCGGCTTGACCTTGCAAGCGCACAATACTAGTCTATCGTGAGACATGATTGAAGACTTACGATTCACTTCTGAAGGCGGGGGGTCGCGAGAAGGACGGCAGGATTCCTGCCTTGAGCCCTCAACCCTGTTCCTACAGGGATGTAGGGTGTTTAGGCTCTCGCAACTCGGACTGGCCAGACGAGGTCGCGGGTTCGAGGTACTTTGACTGGTCGGCACAAGCAGCTGACAATCCGGGTGTAGGGTGTTTAGGGTTTAGGGTACTGATGCGGTTTAACGTTTAGGGTGCTGATGTGGAAGCTTCAACCCCGAAGACTGCAGCAAACATTGGAACCTAAACTGAAAAATGTAAACCCCTGATTGACATTTCATTCTCGATGGATATAGGGGACCACAAGCCTTTTAAAACCATAGTTTATCGCTAAAAAATGGGATGCACATGTAAGCCTGCAGACCCTCGCGAGCGACAAAGCTCCACAGAAAGAACATCGTACTCTGCGATTTGTATGGATGCGGAAGGTTTTTACAGCTCATGGTGTCACAGAGACACTCCTGAGAGCTGAGGCCTGACCCGCAGACTCCTTAGCACCCAAACCTTCTGACCCTAAACCTTACACTCTGCACCCAAAAGCCGCGGGTTTGGGCTTGGGGGAGCTGTGGGAGGGGGGGGGGGGGGGGGGGAGGGTTCAGGCGGCTTGGTGTGAAGCGGGAAGACTCTTCGGTCAAAGATGAGTTTGGGGCTTTGGTTTGTTTGCGGGATTTTAGGGATGTTTTTGGTTGGGGGGTTTTAGTGATTTTGGGGGTGTTTAGGGTTTAGGGATGTCAGGGNTACCTCCCACCCCCCCACCCTGGCTACCCAAAACCTTACCCGCCCCCCCCAAAAGGCGGGGGGTTGGGGTTGGGGGGGGTGGGGGGGGGGGGGGGGGGTGCGATGAAGCTTTCAGTCGGCTTAGTTGAAGACCGATAGACCTTCAGTTCAAGTGCTCAGGATGTTTAGGGGCTTTAGAGTTCAGGGATGTGTGGGGTTTAACTGTTCCAGGTGCTATTTTACGGATCTTAGATCGTTTAGGGTGGTTAGGGCTTTTGTTGAAGGATTCACAACTCCAAGCCGCCCAACATCCGAGAGAATCCCCCAAACCCTAAACATCCCTAAACCCTGACATCCCTAAACCCTAAACACCCCCAAAATCACTAAAACCCCCCAACCAAAAACATCCCTAAAATCCCGGAAAAAATCCTAAGCCCCAAACTCCTTTTTGAACGAGGACTCTCTGAAGTGCCTCCCGATGAGCCAGATCTACAAACATGTCAACCTCTCCTGCTCTTCAGGTGAGTCAGGTGAGGGCTGAAAGGAGAAAAGCCAAGCGCAGTGACAAAACTCAAGCCCAAAACCCCTAAACCCTAATCCCCAAAAATGCAACCCCAAAACCCTAAGCCAAATGCCCAATGCCATACCAGGGGCATGTTGCTCGCCGAACGGCAAGGCTCGGAAAAGTCGGAGACCTGGCTTCTTCTAGGGGTTTAGGGTTTAGGCTTTAGGGGTTGAGGGTTTAGGGGTTTAGGGTTTTAGGGTTCCGGGGTTAAGGGATTAGGGCTTCGGGGTCGGGCTCTCCCCCGAGGGTCCCAGGTTTAAGACATGATGTAGGAGCCTTAGCGATAAGAAACGGGTTCCTTTGTTTAAGATAGAGCCATAGCAGTTAGAATTGGATTTCTGGGTATGTTACAGTCCTAGAGTATAAGAGGGAACCCTAGGGAAACGTATTGGCAATTTTTCAGGCTTCTTTATTAAGCTTATAAGTCTTAGGGTCCTGGGTTTCGGGTTCGGGGGGCAAGGGCTCACGACCTGAAACCGAGGTAAACCCTGAAACCATTCCGCAAAGCCGACTAATCTGGGAACCTGATTAAGAAACCCTGGGCCTTTATTAAGGTTCCTTATATGAATCCTACTGTTTTGGGGTTATAGGCCCAGGGTTTCTTAATCAGGTTCCTACATTGCTTCACATGGATCCGGAAAATTCAATGAGGCTTCAGCTTGCCGGGGTCAAAGGATCCGCGGTGTGGTGGCTCCTACACAAAAGCACCATGAGTTTCAGTTGAAAGAAGGCCGAAGGAGTATCTATCGAACTTGGCTTGCAAGTTTCAGGCACATTGGGCGACTGACGTGGTCACAAACTCTGAAACTAAGCATCTCCCATTCACCTGCTGCTGGTGGAAAGGAGGCCAATCTAAAACACCACAGGCCATCACTGCTTTTGCGATTGAGCCAACAAATAAATCTGCACCCCCCCAACAGGCAAACTGTAACCCTGAATTCCAAACCCGCAAAACTTGAAACCCACAGCCCCGTAAAGGTTGTTTTTGTTTCCCCATCGGGTTCTGTGTGCTCGCGCGATCGCAAACCGTATACACCCCAGACCCAAGACCCTAGAGAACCCTGAATGAAGCATGATACGGCTGATGGACAAAATCCTGCATGACCTTAAGGACTCTAAACTATGGAAATTATGGTATATTCCTTGTAATGGGTAATGCAGGATTTTGTCCATCAACAGTAGAACTTGTAGAACTCCTCTGGACCCCTATAGGACCCTCCTAGAGTAAGACCGTCAGAGAACACTCAAAACGACTCCATAGAACCTTACAGAACCC